>PVKZ01004617.1:0-75909 GCA_004027375.1 Macroglossus sobrinus | reverse complement strand
AATCACTGACCAATGAGAAGGAGCTAAATGCTGAGATGTGAAATGGGAAAGGTGCTCTAGGTCAGCGGTCCTCAACCTTTGTGGTACCAGGGACCAGTGCTCCTATGAGAATCTAACGCCCGATGCTTTGAGGTGGAGCTGAGGCGGTGATGCTGGACCTGGGGAGTGGCCACAAAGGTCAATCAATGAAGCTTCGCTTGCTGGCCTCCCTCTCTCCTCCTGCTGTGTGGCCCGGTTCCTAACAGGCCACAGACCAGTACTGGCCACAGCCTGGGGGTTGGGACCCTTACTAGATGCTGGGTGTGTATTGGGGACAATAAGATAGCACGACCCCTGCTTTCACAGAGCTAGAAGAATAAACACGCCAAGCACTGATGAATGATGATGAGACTACCCAGAGGACTCAAGTAGGGTGACAGGAGAGGAAAGGAATGGGTGGGAGGAGCTTCTCTTAGGGAGTGACATTTAACAGAGGTGTGAAAGGCAAGAAGGAGCAGCTTTGGAACAATCAGAAGTCCAATCCAGGTAGAGGTCAAAGGCAGCTCAAGGCTCCAAGGGGTGGGGCGACCTTGCTGTGTTGGTGGATCAGGAATTCAGCCCCGGTGGCTGTGAGCGATGGGCAAGCGGCAAGAGATGAGGCTTAAAGCTGTGAAAGCCTCCAGCCATCAAAGACTGCACGTCAGACCAAGGAGCTTGGATGGTATCCCAAGAATGATGGGAAGTATTGGGGGTGACGAGACAAACTGAACGCAACTCCTCTGCAAAGACCCCAAACTAGAGAGATGACCAAAGAGAGTGGGGAGAAGGGGCAGCTGAAATGCACCCATCTCCTAAAGCCCCTCACCCAGTCACTGTAGCTCTGGGAAGTGCAGAGAGAGCTGGGATTACATCAGCGTGTGACACCACAACCACAGCACACACACTACTGCATCAGCCCTTGTGTGGTCGAGACTCATGATTCACGTGGGCAAAAGACCTTCTCCTTTGACCTCGCCCCAGCTCCCAGACTTAGCCAGCCTCTCCCTCCGCCCCAGAAATACTAAGCTCTGTGTTCAGTTATGCCAAAGGGCTTGGGCACCCAAGCACCGGCGGATTCCACACTTCTACTAACTGCTTTTAGAGACACATACGTAGGAAACTATCTCTGAAATTCTTAATCGATTTCTTCTAAGATGTGAGGTTAATTCTGCAGCCACACGTGGGCATGTTTCATGCTATGAAGAGGAAAACTCCCAAATATCAGCACCCCGTGACAAATGTCACACTCGACCATTAAAGACCTATTTTTAGCAAAGTCAACCACTAAGCGCTCAGCCCAATGAAAGGTCATTTGTTATCTGAGGAGCTCTTGGTGCTGTGGTCATCTAGGACCAGTCTGGGTGTGGGTTCCATGTGAGCTGCTTGTCATGGAAGCCGAGCGTGGCCACGGTGACCGCTGCTCTTCAGAAACGTAAAGAAACTGTCATACATGGTCCTGGGGACACGGACTTAGTAACTAAATGCTGAGTGCCATTTCCAACGAGTCCAATGAAGTGACATTCTTGATATTGAGGATGAACACTGGCAACAATGTGCCCTCTGCCTTTTCGGCGTATTTGTCCGCGATACTGTGGTGGCCACACCGAGTACGTGGTTCAGAGGGAATACCGTCACGCCCAGCTCAGTGCCGACACGACCAGGGAGGACTTCTTCCCTCCAGCATGAGCGTGAGCACCACAGATCCCACTCCTAAACCCTGGCTCCTCTCCTGTAAAAAATAATCATGTTCATCCTTCACGGGGCTGGTGTGATAATTAAACGAGATAAAATATTCAACACATGGCAACGCTGTAGACATCCAACAAATGTCAGTTACTCGTCGACTTAGCTCTCTGCTTCCACGGCTCTCCACAGTGTTAGCAAGCTAAGTGTTTTAATTTTGTTGATACACGGACGAACACCATCCAATGGCATGTAAGCAGAAAGGGCTGGAACTTTTGTCTGTCTGTTCACAGCTGTATCTTCAGCACCCGGAAAAATAGCTGTTTATAGTCGGTGCCCAATAAATAGTTACTGAACGGATGAAAGGTTATACTGACATGAGGTTGAATTTGAAGGTGAATTGTCTTAACAGCTGAACAGTCGGATATGTTTTTGATGGAAGACATATATTTTGAAAGTGCCATCAGATAATCAACTTATAAATGCAGCCTGCTTACCAATAAATGGTCAAAATCATCTATTAAAGAAAGGAGAGGTTCAACCATATATTGTGATACTTTCACCTCAAATAAAGCACTTAATGGTAAAAGTCTGGTCCCAAGGGCTCCTGGATGAGCAGGGGGAGACCAATGAACCCTAAGAAAGTTGGAGCCACCGTATGTAAGACTGACTAGTCTTGAACTCAACGTCAGGCTTGCTGATGGTCTCTGCCTGAGGAGGTCGTGGTGCCGGCTAGCCCACCTCTCCAGGGCCGGGGCTGCCCCGGCAGCAGCGTAGTTGGGAACTGTGATTTCAGAACAGAAGAAAACACGCTAAGGTAAAGACAGCTTAGCAGAGAGCTGGGGATCAGGAGCTGGCTCTGCCCACCGCCCACCGCCAAGCTGTGCGGCTTCGGGTAAGCCACTGACTGCTGGTCAGGTAGGCTTGGGTTCCTCGTGTTTAAATTACCAGCACGAACCTAGTTTATCTCTAAACGTTCCAAAGACCCAGGCCTGGCCCGCAGCAGCAGCCCCATCCGGTCCCCGTCCACATATGGCCTCGCTGCTGTGAGAATGACATGTGCAGAAAATGCAGATGATAAGAGGGGGGAGGGGGAGAAATTTAAAGAAGGAAAAAGCCACCCCTACACCCTCTGTTCAAGAACTGCTGCTCACAATTGCTCACATCTGGCATGCCTCAGTGGTAATCACTTGCCAGGTTCAAACACACTGAACCTTGAACGTGAAATAAGGAGCTTTATCTTCAAAAGGAAAATTAAAGGCCTGGAGCAGACCACTTGGGACCTTTTTATTAGACCTGGAGAATGGCAGGTATTATGACTCTATCCAGCAGTATGTTTTTATGAATAGGCTAACACATACCCTCAGGCTATAAAAACGTGCTTTAGGATAGAACATGTTGATTCAGAAACAAAATAAAATACTGTTTTGTATGGTAGGTTTTTAATGAAAAAAAGTCTAAAAACACACCTATTTAAGCAACCTTTGTTTTTATTGAGCCGGCCTTTAAAAAAAAAAAAAAGCCTGCTTTAAAAGAAGAAGAAGAAAAAAAAATCTAAGTACGGGTGGTCTCACACCTAACAAGTGGTACAAGAATCCTTTGTCAGACCACGTCTCTTAATTTTCGGTATGGAAAATGTGGTCACTGTAATTCTAAGCCAGAGAAAGTAAAGAATTTTAGAAATTCCGTGCGGGAGGAGAGTCATAATTCGTTAGCATGCAATAAAACTGTAATTTAACCGGCGTTTAGGTATGTAATCATCGGCATTAAAATTACAGCACTTGACAATTTTCTATTTTACCTGATGGCTAGTTTGCAAAGCGTCTTATTTCCCCAACAAGACTTAAGCTCCTTGAGAACTTAACGCTGCGTTTCCCATGTTCCCAGAACCCCCACCCGGGCCGGTCCACGGTTTGGTTTTCGTGTTCAGTGAACCACAAACGGCTGCTTCAGGAAACATCTTAAGAAAATCAGGCGACGAATACTTCAGGGCAAGAGGAAGTCGATGCATAACTTGTTGAAAAGCTATGCTCTCAGGCTTAAAGATAACTTCAAATATATGCTTGAAAAGGTTCCGTTAGGGGAACAGTTCACGTGTGCAGGTTTAGAAATGGGACCGGGCCGAGAAAAGAGTCGATACTAATTAAGTTATTGATACAGAAGGAGGGGGAATGTGTTTCGCTGTGTAACTTTGTCACTCGGTAACTAAAACCTCTTTCCTGATCGAAAGGCATCGTGAGGGGCTTGGACTACACATACTGGAGTGATCGGTTCTCCCTCGGTAGGGTCTTCTGGGGCCTGGAAATGAAAAGATCAAAGCCAACGTGGAAAATGAATGAGAGCTGAGCTTTGCATGCCGTTAATATGCTTAGTTAACTCAGGCAGCAAGAAAGGACTACGTGGGCCCTGGTCACACAATCACCTTCCCAGAAGGCCGGGGTAGAGAAGGAGCTGAAGTTACAGCTACGATCCCCCGGCTTGGGTTTCCTGCATTTCTCGGGTTTCTCAGTTCTCCACGGCCCCTTGCCTTGCCCTCTGAATCGTCTCTATGTACAAACAGACAATCATGAACACAAATCCCAACATTTCGGCACCTAAATGCTAACTCCCAGACCGTACCTCACAACCAGAAGAGGCAACAAAATAATCCTTCCTATGCTTTGATTTCTTGGAACCGAAAACAGGATGATTATAAATACAGGTAAGGAAAAGGGACATTTTCTTGAAATAGGTAAGGAAATTATGGCTTTGGTGACATGTGGCTGCCCAATTCCTATGGGGTGAAATAGACTTCAGAGTATACCCAGAAGGCTTGGTGGCTTCTAAGGATGCTGCAGTGACCAGCAGGACGGCCTTCAGAGCAGAGGCCCCCCTGGGCTCCGGCCTCCCCCTGTCCCTTCGG
This sequence comes from Macroglossus sobrinus, assembly GCA_004027375.1. Taxonomy (NCBI): domain Eukaryota; kingdom Metazoa; phylum Chordata; class Mammalia; order Chiroptera; family Pteropodidae; genus Macroglossus; species Macroglossus sobrinus. The sequence continues at coordinate 71,306 of PVKZ01004617.1, read as the reverse complement.
AGCTGTGCCACAGCTGACGGACCATCCGCGTTCTCCGAGCTTCCGGTTCCTCGCCCGAACGTGGGGGAGATGCTCGTACCTGCTGGTGGCTTTCAGGACACAAGACAGCGCAGGGCAGGCACTGAGTGCGGTGTCTGTCATGTGGTGAGAGAGAACCCACTGCCCAGTGGCTACTTCTGTTCCCACCTCCTGCAGCAGCCCGTCCTGCCTGAACCCTGCGGGATGCTTCAGCCCGACTCCCGGGGCCCGCGTCTGCCGTGAGGTTCCCGGGGGGAGGCGGGCGACCTGCCCGGGGCAGGGCCTGGGCGGCGAGGGCGCCGGGGAGGAAAGCTTTTTTCATGAGGTAGTGTAATGATATTCAGTCTTGCATCCTCCCCCTTCTCCCATCATCGCCAGGTATTTCGAATTCAAATGAAAATCACCATCGGCAGATACGGGTGGGCGAAACGCCCAGGCTGCGAGATGGCATTCTTTTGTGGGCACGTGGGAGTAGGAGGCAGAAAGGAGAATAAACAAGCAAAAGACTCGAGTTAAATCGGTCTGTTGTCCCCAGTCTGCTGTAAGGTGGATTTTATTTGAGCTCTTCAGGTTATTTGGTCTTTATTTTGTAAGAAGGAGTTATGTTTGCTTTAACTTTTAACAACAAAGCGAAGTAGTTTCAGGTTGTAGAAAGGAGAGCTGTGGTGCCTGAAGGAAGAAGGTTTAACTTTACAGTGTCACTTGCCTGCAGACATGCCAACCCACACACACACGGGCACGCATACGCACGCATGCACACAAGGGCACGTACACACACGGGCACGTACACACATGCACAAACGGGCACACACACGCACACACGGGCACTTAGACACACGCACACACCAATGGGCACACACACGGGCACACGCACACAGGCACACACACGGGCACACAAACACACACACGGGCACACACACATGCACACATGGGCCCACACACAAACAGGCACACACAGGTACACACACATGGGCACACACACATGGGCACACACATGCATGGACACACACACGGGCACATGAACACACACACAGGCACACACACGGGCACATATATGGCCACACACATGCATGGGCACACCCATGCTTGGACACACACACAGGTACATATGTGGGCACATATACACGGGCCCACACACGGACACACACACACGCGGGCCCACACACGGACGCACACACATGGACGCACACACACGGGCACACACACACATACAGGCACACGCACACGAGCACACACACATGGGCACACACACACGAGCACTCAGACACACAAGCACACACAGGGACTCACACACGGGCACACACACACACGCATACATGGGCACACACACACACTCACATCCTACCTAGGCGCGCCCCACCTCCCCTGCAGTGTGGGTGGCAGAATCTTACCTCCCCTCCCTGTTTTATCATGAAAAATCCAGACGTTTCCAACCACACACGGGGTAAATACAGTAGTCAGAACCCAACCAAAACAATACCACCACCCCCAAGAGAACAAAAAGCGTCTTTTCGAGTGAGGAGGTCTCCAGTGAAATTCTCAAGGCCCAGTCCGGAGCCTTGACCGTGTGAGAAGGACACAGCTTGCCGTCCCGGCCACGGCCCGTTCTGTCTGTTTGGGGTTATTTTTTTGCCTTCGTGCTGCGGGGCCTCACAGATAGGACATGGTGATTTCATTCTGTGCGAACCTCGCCTCCCTCTCAGTTCTTAGAATGTAGGCAGATACCACTACCGGTGTTCTTAGAGCTACACGGCGTGCCACAGCAGATACAGCGGACAGAGCCCCCGTTTCGTCGGAATCCCGACTTTTAGTTACTTGGAGGTTTTTCTTTACGCTACAGGAAACCAAAGAGGAGGGACCGCTTGCTGTAGATACTGATAAATGGGCGTCTAAAACGTCCTCGGGGGCCGGCAGAACAAAAAACCTGATTGATATCAAAAAAAACAACAAAACAACGAAAGAACTGGAGATGATGACTCTTCGGTCAAGTGTCACACTTACTGGTGACAACAGAGCTGCTCAGAGGCATCTGAGGAAGGACTCGCCAAAGATTCTTCCTACCGTCCCAGGAGGCAAGAGGGTCAGAAACCAAAGTGACAGCGGGCCACGTGACAGAAAGAAAACTCGGCTGTGAAGCGAGGGGTGGCATTCGCCAGGGGCTGCTGAGCCCGGAGCCCCATGGAGGGGGGTGCTGAAAACAAGCCAGGCGCTTCCTGTGTGGGCGAGTCCAGGGGGAGACGGGGCCCCTTCCGGACGCCCCCTGCTCCAGCGGCCATGCGGACACCCCGTTCCCCAGCGTGCATGGGAAGCGCGCTCAGCCTCGGGCTGAATTTTCCCGACCAAGCTATCTGCACCTTGAGTGAACAGCAAATAAGAAACATCCTTTTTTCTTCCCATCCAACGCTGCCATCTAAGACTTTCCAGAAGATGGCAAAAGCGTCTTGGCACTCAGACTCCTGACAGTCTTTCAAAAGATACTGACCGACTGACTCATCCTTGTGAACACCCCCTTTTCCCGCTGCCCCCCATGGGGTGTACCTGGGGGCGTCTCCTAAGATTCGCATGTGAGTAAGTGAAGTGGCTGACTCCGTGTGACGTCACTGATGAGAGGCGTTTCGATGGTTCCTTTTACAAGTGAAGTGAATTTAGTCGTTCATTCACCTCCTTAGGATACGGGCAGCACGATTCTAGGACACGTATGTGTCCTGCGATTTTAGGCTCTGCTGCTAACGGGAAAACTGCCTGCGGCCGTGTACCTAACCTCCCTGAACTCCCTGAGCCTCAGTTTACTCATCTGTGAAATGGCGAGGCCTGCCAGGATGGTTTCCAAGGTTTCGGCCTCCGCGCGTTGGGACTACACATTTACGTGGAGTCGACTGTATGAAGGACACACAGCCGGGTACCACGATGGAGGAGAGGAACAGGCAAAGACACAGTCCTGTCCTCGTCCTGTTTACGGTGTCTCTGCCTGGCTGTGTTTCCAAACCTCCATCACAGGTTACGTTGACCAGGCATCAAATTTCCACCTTTCTTTAAACGTACGCCTCTCTTTGACTTCCAGAGGTATTTCGCCGAACGGGGCCCACGCCCGTGCGCTCAGGCTCGGCCCAGCGTCCTCACATCCACCCGGGCTCCCGTCTCCCCCACAGCCACGCTTCTGTGCCCCCAACACCATCAGGCCCCTCGACGCCATGGGCCTGCGCTGCTGTGTCTCGGGGGCTTCAGAAGGTGGGGTGCTTCTCGATCCGTGCAGCAAGCAGCCCGCCCTCTTTCCTCCCTCAAGAGCGAGCGTCCTGGCCCACGGTGTGAGGACAAGAGCCCTGGTTCAAGAGCCGTCAACAGCCAGGCTGGGCCCACAGGCTGTCCCCTCGGCGGGACAGCTCTGCGATGCGATCGTGCTTCGCGGGGAGCGGCTGGTTTGAGCGGGCGCACTTCGCTGGGACCAGGTCCCCAGGAAAATGTCCGAATGCAAGTGGGAAAAAAAGCAAACAGTCCCCCGCCTTCCACGCTCACAGCAGGAGGGCCAAGACAAGGTTTTATGGACAGCCGACTGCTTCTCCCTGAGGACGGAGAGCAAGAAGCACAGGGGCGCAAAGAGAATTCCTCCGTCAGGATCCGCTCGTGACTACAGTCGGGAGCCGGAGCCCTCGACCTGGACGAGGGCGTCACGCCCGCAGCAAGGGAATACCTCAGGGGTGTGCCACATGTGTCCAGAAATGAGAAATAAGCGCTTCCTAATTGCAAAACGGAGGAGATGTCATGTGTGACTGTGATGTATTAAAGGCGGCAATTAGCAAGCAGAGCAAATTAATGTCGCTTGAAGCTAAGATACAAGACCCGAGCTCCTAGTAATGAAATGCAGGTAATGGGACAAGGTCAAGTGTACAACACAGAGGGCTGGGTACGTATTATCGTGGCTATCGATCACCTGCCACTTCTTAAGACTTCTCTAAGTCTTAAAAAACACTCATACACTTCATATCACACACACACACACACACACACACACACACACATATATAATGGGGCCAATCATATATCTTCAACGGATAGAATTGTGAGAATGAAGCGACACACTGCAAGTAACCTTTCTGTACGGTAAACACAAGACATGTGAAGAAGCATTATTATAAGAAGAGACGTATTTGTTCAAATACATGTTACTTTATTCACAATGATTCGATTTCTAGTCTAGCTTTGGTCCTTTTTGGTTATTTTAGGAATGAGTTTCTCTAAGTAACTCAGTTTATATGCATTTCTTACCTAAACTCTTTTTACATTTTCAGAGCCCAAGTGACAAAAAGAACACAAGCTTAAAAGAACCAGAGAAACAGCGCCACAGAAATAGAATAATAGGCAGATCATTTAAACAGCATTTAGCCTTTGTCCCAGCAAAACGCACCTCTGGTAATGTTTCCTGCTTACACAGGAACTGAGTGCTCAATGGGGATGTCTCCTGGAGCATCACCTGGACCAAAGGACTGGAAATCAGCCCAGCGCCCGTCAGCAGGGGAGGCTGGTGGAACTCGTGTAGTAAATAGTTATGTAGCAGTGCCAGCGGACGGCTTCTCCCTGCGTTCACTCTCTTGACCCGATTTCGTGTGGAACATCAGCCCACGTGACATGAACTGTCACGTGAACGGACGGCCCTTACGGGCTGGGATCCAGTCGCCATGTGAAGAAACCCAGGCTCGGTCTCCCGGAGACACCAGTTCCAGCTGGCAGCCGGGACCCATCGCCGACGCGAGGGAGGCCATCTAGGACCCTCTAGCCCCGCCCCCCAGTCAAGCTGCTGGCCTCACCCGTAGGAGCAAATCCACACAAAACCCAGGAACAAAACCACCCCGCTGACCCCATTCCGAAGAGCTCACTCAAAGAATTTGGAATAAGTAAAGCCGTTATTGAGTTAAAGCCCCCAAGTCAGGGAGCAGAGTTGTGCAGCGACAGATTAACAGACAGCCCAGGCTCTGCCCCGCACCGCACGACGCTGTGAAGGCGGCATCCTCCCTCCGTGGGAAGAAGGGATGCACGACGCTCTGCGCTGACTCGCCGAGTCCCCGAGACGAACTGCTCAATTAACAGGCCGAGCAAAGAACAAGCTCGTAGTAGGCTGCCTTTGGTGTAAGAGAAAGGGGAAAACTGTATATCTACATATATTTGCAAAAAGAAAAGAGAAACACTGGATATATACTCAGGAGATCAACATGCACAGCTACCTGTTTTCATAAAGAGTAGATGGGAGGGGATGGAAGTGAGACATCGATAAAACCTTACTAAATTATTTCAGCACATCCACCATGTGAATATATGATCTATTCACAAATAATACTTTTAATTGAAAAAAAAAAAACTAGGCTATTACAAGACAAATGACAGCTTGAAAAAGTGAAACTTCAAACTGATTATTATGATTCTACCACCCACCCCACTTCCTAATGGTCTTCTTTCGAACCAGCATAATCCATTCTTTGTAATACATATATATGGTTCTATGCACACACTTTTTTTTATCTTTCCTGCCAGGTTATAAGCGCCTAAAAAACTGTAGCCAGGTCTCATGTATTTTTGTTTCTTCTGCAACTGGCAAGCACAGTGCAGGGCACAGAGTAGGTGCTCAGAAAATATTGTTCAGTCAAAGAAATATCTTTCTGACATCACTCAGAGTCTCCGTTGTTAACGCTCGGCGAGTTCTGTGAGATCGTCAACAGCCTGATGGTGCCCCAAACGCCATCTCTAAGGAAAACGGTAAGCACTGTTATTATCATTTGGACCTTGTGTCTCTCAGGCAGATCTGCTGAGCAGAGTATATACAGAAGCTAAATTTGAATGCCACAAAAGGAAGACAAGGCTAAGCAAACTCCCTCATTTGGAAAGATAACAACAATACCCATTTGACTAGAGGAAGTCTAGAAAAAGAAAGATCTTTTATTATTTCTCATAAGTAACAAATTTCACTTCTGTGGTTGAGTGAGCAGCAGCCTGCAGCAAACTGCATGCCCTGCAAAGCAGACGGGGCGATGCAGATCCGTGGGCTGTGGGCCTGGAGGGCCAGGGGCCCCTCTCCCATCCGCACGCCTCTGAGAAGTCAGTGCTCGGGCCGCTGTGGAGTTCGCTGTTGGGACTTGAGCGTTTCTAGGAAAGGGGAGACCACAGCTTTCTCTGTAAGCCCTTCTGGGGTTTGGCGATTCTCACTGGAAACCTTCACTCACCTTGAACCTGTAACTTTCTGACTGTGCCCTCCACCCTCCTCCTCTGTTTATACCTCACCGCCTCCAGGTCTGACCCCTGGGGAGGTTTCGCCTCGTCGAGGAGAAGCCTGGGTCAGCTGGGTCTGCGTTGTAGGACCATAATAACGCCAGGTGAGAGGCATGGGCGTAACGAGGCAGAAGGTACAGGGCTAAGCACTAAGGGACCTGAGTGAGCAAGACGGGAGACTAAGGGTGTGGATACAGTGGACACAACAAAGACGGGGCATCTCAACAGTCCTCCACCGGACGTGGTTCCATAGGGTAGCGGTGAGCACGTCTACTTTACTCGCAGAAGGTTCCTGGGTTCACGCCCCAGTGGAGCCACAGTCCATGGTCTATGGCCATGCCGCCCTGAACAAGCCCGGTCCTGTCTGATCTCGGAAGCTAAGCAAGGCCGGGGCCTGGTGAGTACTTGGATGGGAGCCACCCAGGAAGACCAGGTCTGTAGCCATAAATAATTTTTAAATACATGATAAATAAACAGTCCTCCCCCTATAAGGCCTCACTGTCTTTGTCTCCCCCTTATCAAATGATTCCAACGCCTTAGTTTTCTCCTGGACTTCTGCAATGCTGCACATCTCCATCCCGACAGCTACGGCAGCAGGGACTCTGTCACTGTTTAAGAGTCACCATTTGGAGGTGCTGCAAGGTAAAGACGGCAGGAGAGCTGAGCTGACGACGTAAGACCGAGGTGCGCTTTCGCCACGACTGATCGACCCGCGTCGGTCGGGCGCCCGCTGTGTGCAAGGGGCTGGGTGGGCTGCGTGCTGCAGGAGACGCAAAGGCATCCGTCCAACGTCACCTCCGCCACTGAATGAGGAGGACGTCGTCGGTAAGAGGGGGTGTAAGGGAGAGAATGCCGGCTTGGATACGCAGAGCTCGTCCACCAGCACCGGGCGGATCGCAAGCAGAGGGAAGGACAAAGCAGGAGACACCCCACGAGCGGGGGGCAGGGAGCCTGGGCGCCGTCCTGGACACAGAGAAGGACGGGGAGATGACCGAGCACGGTCTCCAGATTTGGGGTCTGGAGGAAAAGGACACCGATGCCACTCCTGACAGGGGCGGAGCGTGCCCCTGGGGAGCTGGTGTGGCCCCCCAGGACGTGTTCAATGTTGGAACAAGAGGAAATGTAACGTGGGACTTCAGATGAGCAAATCCGACGGAGAATGATACAGGTTTATGACTGATGAGTCCTCAGGGGAAAACGCGAGTACGTAGCAGAGAAGAAGAAAAAGCTTGGGGACCTCGCCTCAGCTGGACGTCTGAGCTCCTCCGAGCGCCCGTGTTACAGCGGAGAAGGGAGAGGACCGTGAGCATGGGGCGGGGGGTGGGCGCCCAGGAGCCCCTAAAACGCAGGGCGTATCCCATGCATGTTTGTACAGATCCACGCAACTGAGCACGCTCTGGCGTGCCACACACATGCTACCTACGCCCGCAGGCGCTGCATACGTGCTTCTTCGTAAGCGTCTGCAGGGGGGGCGTGGAAAGGCAGTCATCAGGGGAGAGGAGCACAGTGACAGAGCCACGTCGCATGCGTCAAAGGAGAAGAATTCTGGCGGCCACAGGCTAAAGCCGCAGGGAGGACGACGGGTCACAAGAGTTCCTGAAGACCAAGGGTCACACCAAGGGTTCCAGCCTGCGGGGCCCCCAGAGCGCCGGGCAGGCGAGCCTGGACGGCAGAGCCCAGCACCCCCCCCCAGGGAGGGACGCTGCCCTGTCTGCTGTGAAAAACATCCCTGGATTTACCACCTGGTTTAGTTTCCGTGTCGCTATCCTTTTGACTGTGAGATCCGGAGTCTTTGAGTAAAAGTCCGAAAGGACACTCAGGACGGTCACACCTGCACAGACTCCATCGACGATACTGTCTGCTTCTTCTAACCTCGACTTCGGAAAAAAGAAGAAACTAAGATGAGAATTACCTTTTCTAAAATAAAGAAAAAAGAGAAAAGAAAAGAGAAAAGAAAAGAGAAAGGAAAGGAAAGGAAAGGAAAGGAAAGGAAAGGAAAAAGGAAAGGAAAAAGGAAAGGAAAAAGGAAAGGAAAGGAAAGGAAAGGAAAGGAAAGGAAAGGAAAGGAAAGGAAAGGAAAGGAAAGGAAAGGAAAGGAAAGGAAAGGAAAGGAAAGGAAAGGAAAGGAAAGGAAAGGAAAGGAAAGGAAAGGAAAAAGGAAAGGAAAGGAAAGGAAAGGAAAGATGCCGGATGTTTGCTCTGCAGTGAGGGACGCAACTCTGAACGAGCAGCACTGAAGAGCTAAGTCAACACACCCATCTGCTCGGGGTCCCGCCACTGGGCCATTATTCCTTCTGCTCTGCTGACAGGTGTCAGCCAACCAGTTCTGTTTCATTTGTGCACGTTGAGAGGCCACCTGTCGCCGAATACACTCGCGCATGACACACAGTGAGCACTGCTTATTTCTGTGCTTCCCCTGTGATTTTTCTTTCCCAACACAAAGTCCTCACTTTTACCTAAAGCAGATTTCAGACATGCTGACAGCGAAGGGCGGGGAGAAACAAGGCAATCTTCTTTGTCTATGAAGACTGCTAACGACCCACTCCCAGAAGGACCCCTCTTCCCCGCTCCAAGGCCGGTGAATTAATCCGTCCACCCTTTTTCGCGGACAGGTGGCCCACAGGGACATCTGGGGTCTCCTGGAAGGAGCACCAGTTCAGAGCCAGTGTCCTGTGGTGCCCGGAAGTCACCTGGACAGTCACCCTGGTACAAGGCTGCACGTAGGTTCCTCCCGGGAGGGCTGGGAGAAAGATTGACAGTGTACATTTCTGGCAGGGGAAGCGGGGTGCTTCCCCAAGGTGACCCAGCAGCCCCGTCATTCAAGGGGTTCTAGTTCTGTAAACTGGCTCCAGTCTGAAACTGACTGAGGGGACATGACTCTTGTTTTTGACTCAAATTAGGCTCAGGCTCACTTGACCCAGAGTGCTTCCTGCTTACACAGACGGAGTGAGAATCCCGATGAGGGCCCGTCCATTTCCCTTCTAGGACGCCCGGAGGGCAGAGTGTGCGATGGAAAAAAAATGCAGGAGACCCGTCTTTGGATAAGAAGAAAGTGAGGTGATCCGCCAAACAGGACACAGATTTGGGGACCAGGACGAGGTGCCCCCATTACCAGAGACGAGGACGGCTAGGTTTGGGGAAGGAAGAGGCCGAGCTGGGTCCAAAATGGCGGTGGATAACCCAAGCAGTGTGACCAGCAGAGGGTCTGGAAATACGGGGTGGAAATGGGAGAGCTCTCAGGTCTGGGGATGGGGACCTGGGATCCACCTGCACACAAGTGAGACCTTCAGATGAGATAGAGAGAGAGAGAGACAGAGAGACATAGAAAGACAGACAGACACAGAGAGAGAGACAGAGGACAGAGACAGAGAAAGACAGAGAGAGAGACAGAGACAAAGACCGAGACAGAGAAAGACAGAGAGAGAGAGAGAGAGAGAAAGAGAGAGAGAGAAAGAGAGAGAGAGGGAGAGAGGAGAGAGGAGAGAGAGAGAGAGAGAGAGAGAGAGAGAGAGAGAGAGAGAGAGAGAGAGAGAGAAGAGTAAGGTCTGCACCGGGACAAACGTCTGTGGTCCCCTGGTGGGCAGAGCTCGACAGGGCGCTGGACGGAGCTGGCACCGTCAGAAGAAGAATTAGCTTGCATAACAGAAGCAGGAGGTCTAGTGTTTACAGAGATGTCTCCCCGGTTCCTACTGCTACGGAAAGGTAGAACAGCCTGGCTCTGGTGTTCTCTTATAAAACAGCTGTTTTATCAGGGGTAGACACGGAAGCCCCACTGGAGGGGCGGTGGGAAGGGGGAGCAGCGGGTGAAGACGCGGAGTGAGAGCCGACCCAGCTTCTAAAGAAGCTTAGAAACGTGGGGAGGGGACGAGACGGCAGGGACAGCAGCCGGACACTTAAAGGCCATTTGTCCCAGGGTTTGGGAGCCCTCCTATACTTGTGGGCAGTGCAGGGGAGAAGACGGTTCTAGAAAGCCGAGCCTGGGCCATGGCAATGGGAGGACAGAGGGAGAAGGTACAGGACGTGAGTATACAGGAGGTGACTCATGGAGGCCGTGGCAGGGGAGAGCTTCGGGCCCAAAGGAGCATAATTTTTTATTCCTTGCAACGGTCAACGTCAGATGAGCACTGAGTCTTTACTATCTTATCGCTGGCTTAAAATTTCATCCCCACGTTACCCTTTCCAAGTCCATTTGCTTAAAACGTCCTTAATTTGTAACGTCTTCATCAGTGAGGAATTTCTAGCCACCATTCTAGGAGCAAATGTATTAAGTTTACACGCACACGGCTCTTTCGTGAATGAAATTCAGAGAAAATGAACCTCTAATGAAAGAGGCCGGATTTAGAGATAACGGTTTTATCTGGGTTTCAGTCACATGTCTCTGAATGAGCTTATCTTGCCATGAGCCTTCTGCTGCTTTCCTTTTGGGTCATTTTCCCCCTGCCATTCCTATAGTGGTTTAGGTTTTTTCCATTTTCTTTCCATTCACTTCTGCAGGACAAATGCAGCTTCACGCAAATCTCTGAAGACCCGGCCACCCACCCCTCTGAGGCTGCCCAGAACCCTCGTGCTGGCTCGACCTTCACTTGAGATATTTCTGACCCTGCTCCACATCTCCAGCCTTCGTCTTTACTTCATTCTCCTCGTCCCGGACACCGAATTTTAGGCCTAAACGATGCTCTCCCTGTGTCCATTCTGTGGCCTGCGTTTCCTCACATCTTCTCAAGGCCTCTCGAGAGTGACTGGTCTCGTCTTCTTCTGACTCAAACCTTCGTACTGACTCACGCCCACAGGAATCTGTGTGTGTGGCGCCCTTCACTTCCAGTCTTAAACCGTCTGTATGTGTTAAGTGGTCACCGTTAATCCTTTAAACTAAAGTTCCCTTGGACGGAGCCCTGTCGTTTGGGTAGTAGTTTTAGTCGTTTTGGGAACTTGTCACTTTCTACATTTTATCCGAGGGACTCCGGCCTCGCTGCAGCCTTTCGTACGCGCGCACAGTGGGACAGGGACCTCGCAGCAGTGTGTGTTGCTGGCATGCGGTCTTCTCCGCCCACGTGTAAAATGTCACGGCATTCGGAATTATCCTAACGTGGCGGTCGTCTCTGGCTCTGCACAGCAAGTGGACACGAGTCCACCCGCACGGCAGAGCCACTCGGTGCAACGGCCCAGCTACAGAGTGGAGCGCGTCACTCATGAAAATCAGGGGACACATCACCACCTAGGACTGTCCTGGCCATCACCCGGGTTTTATCAGAATGCCATCAGGTTTCACCGGAAGTGTGATCCGTTTGCTCTGTGGGGTGGGGGTGAGGGGAGGGTATGCCAGGATATGGCATTTCTAGCCGCCCTCCCTGTTACGGACAACTTCTAAGTGGCCCTAAAAATACTGCACGCCATCGTTTTGAAAATTCTGAGTTTCTCCAAGAGAGGAGAGGAGAGGAGGGTGTCACGCTTTTAATGGCCACGTGAAGAAGGGTGTCACGTGTCAGAGATTAGAAAACCAAGGCTAGAGAGTGATAAGTGACCACAAGCCACAGCGGGGACCCAGGTACGCATCTTAGGTCTGAATTCCAAGCTTTGATCAAACACAGGTCACTACACCTTTAAATGATGGCTGGAAAAGGGTGAAAAAGCATTGCAGAAAGGGGCCGAGAGAAAGGACATACAGAAATGTCACATTTTGTTAAGAGACATGTCCCCTAATTTAGACCTCACTCCTCATTAGAACCAAATGGCCTCAAGTCTCATAAGCGATGAAAGGGAAACGCAGGTACACAGATGCATGTTAGCTGTATGTGTGTTATCTTCCCTCCCCAAACTGTAAAAGTCAGTTTCGGATTCTCAAATAAAAATGTATGTAAAAACAGTAAAACCGGCCAATCTCTTACTCTGGCAGCCAGTCATAGCAACCTGGGTGTTTTTCTTGGCAAATAGTCAAATGTCACACACCAGCATCACATGCTTCATACTATTTTCGTCAATACGATGTGTGTTCAAGTCACCTGAACCAGGTGATCGTTTGATCTGATTATCGCCAACTGGTCCTCACACGACACCCCTCACAGCTGATGAACTCATGAGAAAGACTTTAGGAAATGAGAGTTTTCTTAGAAAAGAGAAAAAAGAAAAGCAGTTCTCAGTAAAAGATAAACCACAGAGCTACTGCGTTCAGACAAGCTGTACACATTAAACCACACACAAACGACATCAAAATAATGTTTAGGCTCTGGCTAATCCACCAATGCGAGTAAATTCAGAGATAAGACCGGAATCCTACTCGAGACTTTTTCTGTGACGCTGAGAATAAACCGAAGAATGATGGACCCGTATTCTCGGTTACCCCACCTGTTCTCCACTCAGCTCTAATAACCCATAGCGGCCCAGAGGTCCTTTACGTGGTGGGACCAACAGCCAACATTGTTTTCAGAAAAGGCTGCTCAGAGTTCTCAGAGAATCTGTTTCTACCTCGAAGAATAGGGAGGCCTCAGGGTCTTGGGGACACAAGGTCCCCAAATAATGTCAGATTTAAAATAAAAAATTAGAGGCAGGGCTGTTAGGTGGAGGGCCTAGCAATGGAAAACTCAGGGATGAAAACAGCTAAGACAGGCCAATGACCTTGAAAGGTACACCTACCATGCTGTGGGAGGGTGAGCGTGCCGGCCCTAAGATGTCATCTTCATGGCAGGCAATGGCTCCAAACAAGGCAAGCCCCTTTTGTGGGAGACCTGAGAAATACGGAGAGATGGAAGGAAGAGAGGAGGGACGAAGAAGAAAGAAAGATGGAGCGTGCGCCCATCTCAGAGAAGAGGTGAGACACACATCTCTGCACGGCCCAGGGGATGGCCTGTGAGGTCCAACCCTCCCGCCTGCTGCCACATCAGCTCTAAACCACGCTCACAGGAACCCCCAGTCAGATCTCAACTTGACATACATGCATCTGTGTAGTTTCAGGTTTGACTCAAACGTTAAGCAGCTGGGTGAGAGCTGTCTTATTTTTTGAGTTCTGACAAAACCTGTGAAGAAGCAGCTAATGAAAGTCGAGAGGGAAATTTCTAGCTGCACGCTAACCAAATAATGTTAGGTAAAAAAAAAAAAAAAAAAAAATGATCCTAAAAATAAAATAACATTTTGGGCCGTATGGTCCATTTCTGTAAATACTATTCCCCCGGAACCCACCTCTACTAAACAGTGATCTCTTCTCAATGAAGTCTCGTACGTATCGCTGTGATGGTCTTATGGCCCTGTATTTGTCTTGAAGTTTGTGATTTTTGAAGGCACCTCATCCCCATCCTCCTCTGCAGTGTAGAGGCACTGGCCCTTGGCAGTGACAATGTCACAGACACACAGCAGGATACCAAAAAGGATACCTTCACCCGCTGCTCGTGAAAACAGACATTGCTGTTCCCTTCATGAAGCAACCTGGAAATACCTATCCAAATTGAAACATACCGTCATCGACCGAGCCATCCCATGCCCGTATGAGCCCAGGGATGTTCCCCGCAGCACTGTTTGTAGTAACATCACTCAGTAAGCCACACTACACGCAACCGAGGAATAGTAGGCAGTCATGAACGCAGGAATGTTAACAACGAATCATCGTTTTGAGAGAAAAGAGAGCAAGATGCAGACAGGGAGGTAAAACAGGATCTGATTTTTATAAAACAGTGACAAAAATACAAAATGGATGTGTGAATATCTATCTATTGTCGCTCCATCGGTCTGATATAACTACGTAAATGTGGAAGAAAGCACGGAAGGGTATACAGGCCGATAACGCTGGCAACGTGGGGGAGAAGGATTAGGGTGGGGCGAGGAAGGGAGTGGGAGGAAAGAAATAAGTGAAAATGAAAGACGATGTCAACCATAAAAACCACATGGATGCTGTGATCTCGTTTATCGGAAACCGTGTGTGTTTACCTAGGTAAAGGTACATAAACAGACGGTGACAGGACGGTCGTCCAAATGTCAAGGGTTCTTCTTTCGGGGTGTTGAGATGTCTTTACATACAGCTTTCACTTTATCCTTTATATGTTATTTTTTTAAATGTTTACAACCACACGCATTATTTACATAATCAGAAAAAAAAAATCACTGAGGGAGGAACATAGGAAATGTCCCACACAGGGCCCCAGAGGTCCCCAGGGGGGAAGCAAGCAGAGATAAGAGTTGTAAAGTCATCCTGGGACCAGAGTGGGAAGGGCTCCGGGCGAGGCAAAGATGGGACAGCTTACAGGACACACACCAACACATTAACAACAGGCTGCTTTTTTTCTGGTGATAAATAATCAGTGATTTTCTTCTTCTTCTTGCTTTTCTCTATTTTCCATATTTCCTGCCAAAACCGTTTGTCGTGTTTATCAACAGAACAAAAGTATTATTTTAAAAATTCTGCCACGAAGGCTTTTAAGTGGAAGGGGGTAGGCATCAACAAGGGGACCTTTTAGGATATTTTATAGTGGGCCCTGGGGACAAATGTACAAAGCCGTGGTTTGTCAGCGTGAGTTGATAACGGTCCCCGAATAAGGAGGAAACGGTGGGAATGAAAAGCAACGTGTGGGCCTCAGATGGTTTCTAACCATAGGGAGGACAGAGTGACACATTGCTGAAGAACTGAGTTCAGTGGCCCTCTGTAAGGTTCACACAGACGCGTGCAAAAACGGGCTGATGTAACCCCCAAACCGTCACTGTTTTAGAGACGGGCTCATTTTTATGATCAAGTCTCTCAATGCGGTCACATCTTGGAAGCCGTATCAAGGAAAGCTGCAAAACCCAAGGAAAAAGACAAAAGTGGTAAAACCATCAGAGATGAAGAGCAAGTATGTGATAAGATTGTATAAAAAAGGCTTTCTCCACACACACAAAAAAACATACATCATCGAAAAGCATTGCACCAAAACAAACAAAACAAACAAAGCAAAACAAAACAAAACAAAAACCACAGATTCTGCAGATCCAACTTTGCAGGTAAGGGAACATCTGGTTTATACTGCGGCCAACATAGCAAGTGGATGATGAGTGTTAGGAGAAATCAAACGTCTTTATTTAATTGTGGTTTGCCTTCTTCTAAAAGCTGGCACATTCTGAGAACTCCCCTTCACTAGAAGGCTTCAGGAAGAGAGAGGATGAGCTGCTCGGAGCTGAAGGGAGTGGCAGTAGAAGGGTTCCAGGTTCTTCCCGGCTTCGAGATGCTCTGATTCACAATGGGACACGACGCCAGATGCCAGATTGTATGCCTTCTCCCTCCCAGATGTTCCGACGGAGTCGACGAAAGAAAACTGTGTTTACCTTTTCGGGCATTCCTGAAGCAGATGTAGCACAACTGAAGGCCCACGATTTTAGTAATGCAATTCATGCATTGCCATCTACACACCACGTAATCACGAAACTACAATGTTTACCCAGCCATCAAAGGCTGAGGCAAAGAAACCCAAAGGCATTTTGTAAGACAAAGTAACTGGTGAGTGCTTCCAACAAAAGAATGTAGTGAGTGCTAGCCTGTACTGGCTCATCAGAAAGTCGATGTCCCTTGGTTTCGAAGCACACCAAGGATGGCCCTACTAGTATTTCCAATAGTCAGGAAAGAGTTAGGAGGAATTGGGTTGGTTTTCATAGACAAACAGGGTCCTCCTGATGGAGATGCAGGACAGGCTCGTCAGAGTGACTCAGCGGCCTCACGCCTTTCTCTGCTGGGACTCCCTCTGCCCCAGTGTGGCCCCTCCGTCACCCCAATTCTCCGTCTCCCCCCAAGTCCGGCTCCAAGCTCACCTCTCCTCTGTCTGACACCGGCCATTTCTTTCCGAGTCCTCTTCCTGATCTCAAATTAACATGAAATAATTTACCAAGTTTGCTGACAAGAATGACCCCAGTGATGGATTTCATCGCATCTCCTCAAACCCTGCACCTCGCTCCCTGTCCCGGCCCAGCCCAGCCTGGCGTGGAGACAGGAAAACCCCCTTTCTCCCTTTTCTTCCTCCTTTCAGTGTAGTGTTTATCAAACACCTACTTGATGCAAAGCGCCGGTCAAGGTTTCTTCACCCGCCATATACTATTCTACTCAACCGCCTCACAAACCTCCCCAGAAATCAAGAATTTTCTACCCGTGGAATGCCGCTCCTCTCCAGTTTTTCCGTTTTTTTTTTTTTTTTTTTTCACGGTGTCACCGTTCACTCAGTCCCTTGGTATCGTGTCCTCCTCAGCCCTGCACCCAAGCAAGTGCCGATTCCGGATCTGCCGTCCGTATCTGCCCTGCCCTTATGCCCTCCTGATGACGGGTCTGCTTCTGGCCTCCTCGCCCCCAGGTTATCATTCCAACACGACTTGGCTGATATCACTACACGCACCCAAAATGGTAAGGGATTCCTGCTGTCGACATTATACCGCCTGAGTCCCCTGGTCTGACATTCAGGGACCTCTCTGCCTTTACCACCCCGCCACCAAGTAAAGCTTGTCTTACAAACACACGGGACTTCTGATTGCCCAGACACACCAAGCAACTGTGCTCGGACACGTTTTTGTCCACGCAGTACCCAGTGTGTGCTGTGGCCTTCTCCTACCGCTGGTTCTGGAGGAAAACCCTACTTTTCAAAGCTAGCTCAAATGCCACCTAACTCCCTCAAGTCCAAATGGGTTGTTCTTCCTTCAGAACTTTCTCAGACTGTGTTGTTCACAGCTCTGACGCCGCCTCCAGGTCACGAAATCCTGGAGGCTCTTTGCATGCCAACACCTTGCCGAGACCAGGTGAGTCCTCCCCAGGCCTCAGCAGAAACAAGTGACTAGCACTGGTGAGTGAATTTATTAGACACCTCTGTTTTCCAAATGAGCCTTGGAATGTTAAGCCAACAAACATTTATAAAGTACCTACGACGTACCGAACACTCTAGAAGGAGCTGCAGAAGCAAGCCAGCTTTTGAGCAAGGTGTTGATAATGCATCTTTTTAAAGACCTACTTCGTCTTACTACACTAACTCACCAAATACGGCACTCTGTGGAGACATCTGCAGTCTCGTACATTAGCTCTTAGCCACAGACCTCCCCCCCACTGCCCCCCACCCGTCACCGGACACACGAGGGGTAAGGTCCTCGTGTTTCAAAACGCACCCCAGAAAAGAAGGCCCCAAACTCTTCAAATCAAGGCTCTTCTCTCTCTCTCCAGGACAGAGAAGTGAGTGGCTATGGAATACAAGGCCTTTGTCTCGTAACAGTACTAACCCTCAAGCCCATAATTTACTTCACTCCAGTTCTAACGAGCATCTAAAGCCATGAAAGTAGCTGAGAAAAATGAACGCCTTGGAAAACTATAAACCTGATTACCTGGGAAGTCAAGTTGGTGGATGAAAACTTTTGGAAGGGATGATAATTTTTTCCTGTTTGACAAACGGGTATTTTGACAGCAGCTGTGCAAATCGTTCTGAAGCGCTCAAGGTGATCTATGACATAAGGTGGACCACATGTCCCGGCTTGTCAGGGAGGGTCCTGCTTTACACCTGTCGTCCTACAAAATTATTAATAGTGAGCCCCCCTCACGCTCCTAACCGTCCCGGTTTGGGTGACAAACGTGATGACCACTTTATCTTACGAGTGTCATATCAGACTGCACTGGCCCATCTGGACAAGGAGAGACGATTGGTTCAGATACACCAGGGGGCCGACGCCGAGGAAAGTGGCAGAATCCAGGCTTCCTGACACCCCACCAAGGCTCTATCTCACCGAACATGCTTCCTCTAACTTGTTTCCTCATCCATGAATCAAGAAAAACACTTTGGGAAACAGGCAAGATGTAATCAGCATAGTTTCTGCAAACTAGTGCTTATTATAATTTAGTCGGGGAGATAAGCCACGTTCCAGTCAACAATTAAACAGGGCCGGATAGATTCATGCTATCTCGTGCCAATGACGTGGTTCGGGTGACGATTTCAAAAGGACTTGTAGAAGGAGAAAACCCGCTGTGGGCCTCGGACTCCGGGGAAGGTTTCTGGAAAAAGATGGAACCTGAATTAGACCTTAAAAAGAAGAAATGAAACAAAAAAAAAAAAAGAAGAAAAAGAAAAGGTATTTTTCTTTGAAAAAAATAAAAGGAGAAAAACAACAACATTGAGACAGGAATAAACCACGTGAGTGGTTCTATAAGCATTACTACTTTATATTCCAGAAGATAAATACAAGACAAAATAAACGCAAACGGTCTGTGTGGCTTTTCCCCTAAATGTCACAGTGACTGAAGGCACAGTCATCGTCAGATACAGGTGTGCTTCGACCAGACGAGTGCCACCTCCTAGGTGACGGTGCACGTCCTTGTGACATGGTGGAAAAAAAAACACGTGGCCACCTCCTGAGCGCTAGCCTCAGCTTCTTCACTGACTGGACGTGCGTCCGTCGGCAAGGGGTTTTGTCCGTTTTGAGCCTCAGTTTCCTTAAATAAAAGGCTAGGAGCTGGATGACGTGATCTCTAAGAACCTTTTCACCTCTGGCGACCCACGGCCCTTCAGAGTCAACCCCGGGTTCTGTTTAGTACGGTCTTGGTTTGGATCAACAGTGGATGGGGAGTGTTCATTTCTGGCAAAACGGCAAATGCTGGGGTGACCCTATGGGTCCCTTCACGGCGAAGAGGTGCAATTCCCCAGAAAGCATCACGGAGCTGAGACTTAACACAAAGCTGACTCCAAGGCATCCAGGGGGCCTCAGACCTGCACAATTGGCCCCTGGAGATGTGGGGACGGTGATTACCTTCTAATGCTGATGGAAGGCCAGGGCCTTGGTCCTACTTGAGGGGGTGAGGAGAGAGAGGGGAACAGAACTGAGCCCCCTTCATAAATGTCAAAGCCTTAAGAAGTCGCCCGATCCATTGAAAGAGCACTCAAACCACTCTGCCCATTAGCTCAAAGACGAATGGCAGCCGCCTGCCCTGTATGCACAGTGCAGACGACCTCTGAGAAATCAAAATCTAAACATGGATCACATGTAGCTGTAGGATCAGTGTTTACACTACACGTGCTGCTGGGCGTAGGCGTCTCAGGACGAGAAATGAATACCAACACGGTTCCAGGACCACTGAGACTTCTGAGATCTCCAGAAGAAAACAAATACGTGGCCCCAATGTAGGAATAACTTCACCGCTCAGGACTCACAAGAATCCCATAGAAAATAAATCTCCGTGAAGACGAACTTGCCAAAACACACAAATAAACTACTATGAGGGATAGTTACAAAGGGGCATTTTTTAAAATTAAAATCCTAAGAACTGAAAAAATAACAAAGAAAACAAGTAGATTTGAAAAGGAACAAAACTCCTAATAGTAACACAATGGAAACGTTAAGACAGTAGAGACACGTAAAATAGAATCAGTAAACTAGAAAAACAGATTTGAGGAAATTGACCAAAATGTAACATAAGACTAACAAGTGAAAATGAAGACTTGAATACCCTGTATCTAATATTCGTCTTACCTGAATCCTCACTAAAACTAAAGAAAGTGACCACTTAAAAACCATGAACCCACAAAGAAAAAAACAGGTGAAGAGATAACAGTAATACGATTTTGGAAGATGAAAAACAGATGGACCACTAGTAATAGAACTAGTTGACCAAAGGAAGCTGAATCCTACACTAGGAGTAAGGAAAGTTAGGAACCGACCAGCAGATGCTCACAAGGTCCCCCTGGTTCCCTCTGGTTCCCTCCGGAACTGGGGACAGAGGAGAAAGGAGCAGTGACTAAACTAAGGAGAAAGGGATGAAAGCTGTTATAAAACCAGTTACATCCCTAGATCCCTAAATCCTCTCCTCTCCTCTACCCCAAATGGGCGGCAGCCTCTCTCCCATCTGGTAAAACTGGAGGTTGCATCTCTGGAAACGGGATGCCTGGGCTGCGAGGTGCCAGGTACCAAACACCACAGACAAGTGCACACTGAACGCTGACACCTCCGATCTTGTTTCTCACCTCGGCTTTCGGCACTGGGATGGGCAGGCCTGTGGATGAGTGTTCTCTGGAGAGTCTAACCAGCTCCCCGGGTTCTCCAGAGGGAGACTTTAGGGGTTGACATTAAGAGTCTCCCTCAAAATGGAATAAACACATTCTTCTACAGTGATGCTCAACGTCAACAAGCCCCTCACATGTTCTCAGAACGTTCAATAAGCTTATTAGTCCTTCTTTCTTAAATATGAGCAGACAGCCAAGGATTAGTAGCCACGCAAGGAAAGACTCTGCATGAAAGACATGTTCCAAACAGACAGACAGAAAAAGGCGATGTGGAGGAAACAGAGACAACGCAGGGAGAAGAAAATTTCAAAAGAGAATAAAATTTATTTTTCAGAAAGCACAGAGAATGTCACACACATGAAAACAGAACAGAATACTTCGTAAAAAAAAAAAAAAAACAACACCAACTATTTATAGATGAAAAGAGGAAATTTAAAACAATAACAGAAATGAAAACCCAATACACACAGGTTGGAAATTCAAGTTGAAGAAATTGCCCTGCAAGAGAGCTCAAAGATAGAGATGGAAAACAGAAGAGAGAATGGTCTAGAAAGTGCAACACCCAAATAATAGGTGTGTTCTGGGAAGAAAAACTGGTGCTAACAGAGAAAAATTATCGGTAGATGAAAGAACACAACAGCTACTCAGCACAATAGATGAGAACAGTCACACAGGAAAATCAGCGTGAAATTTAGAAGACTTGGGAAAGAGAAAGATTCTGCAAGCTCTAGGGAGAAAAAATGAAAATGTCAGGTATAAAACATCCACGATCAGAATCGCTGAGCCTCCTCACAGCAACGCTGGGAGATAGCGTGGAAGGCAAAGGAAAGTTCTAGAAGACGAAGGAAGAGACATCCCAGCATGACAGCTGTGCCTAGAGGAAAGTCCAGATTAAAAAAAAAAAAAAAAATGGAGGTTTCCAGGAGAGAAGTCACCAAGAAAACAAGCAGAACCAACCGATTACTGAAGTGATAGCCTTGTGTACCGTGAGACTGTGAAACGCAGAGGGGAAAAATGCAGTCAGCATGAAGAACCCCGCGGAAATAAAAACACAAGACAGATACTAACTTCATGAAAATAAAAAGTTCAGCTGTTCGTGCGACTTACATAGGCAAAATAGGGAAAATACGAACAAGTGATCTAACCAAAGGCTGAAATGTGGAGAGAAACGGGGAAAGAAAGCAGTGGTTAGGGTTACGTAAGAAAGCTAAATCTTTACTTACTTTAATAGGAAGTTAAGATATCATGAGTAAAGTGGATAAAACAAAAGGTCATAGTCGACACATTATTTAGAAATGTGGAGATGTACATACGACAAGAAAAAGCTACACTGCTGGAAGCGATATTCTTTAGAAAGCAAGACTAGGAAGGCACTGTGGACAGAATTTGTCCCCACAGAAATTAGGGAACCAGCACATAAGTAGATATAGACCAGGATTTTTTTGTCTATAATGTTTGTGAAACATTAAACCTAAACTAAATCTACACCAAAAATAGTGGAATGGCTGAATAAACTGTAGTATAACCATCTCATGGAATTTACTTAGCTATTTTCTAAAAAAAAAAAATGAGTTAAATGTACATCTCCTTATCTTGAAGAATATTTTTAATGTACTATTAAGCGAGAAAGACAAGTTGTAATGTATATGCTATGACTGAATTTTTACGAATGACAAAACAATTTATATGAATATATGTCAGCATGTATTTATATGAGCTCAGAGGAACACATTGAAGGATGCATATGAGAT
The DNA here is from genome assembly GCA_004027375.1 of Macroglossus sobrinus. Classification (NCBI taxonomy): domain Eukaryota; kingdom Metazoa; phylum Chordata; class Mammalia; order Chiroptera; family Pteropodidae; genus Macroglossus; species Macroglossus sobrinus. The sequence goes on along the minus strand of PVKZ01004617.1, from coordinate 49,312 downwards.
GCTGCTGTTACTCATCTTGGGAGGTTGGGAATGAAAAGGGTAGGAGGAGATTAAGAAAAAAATAGATCACAGAAAAAGAGGGACATGGGAGATGAAAACAAGGTTAAGAGACATGAGGAAGAGAATAACAAGGGCTGATATACATCTAACAAAGAGAACAGGGAAGAGACAATATTGAGATTACGACTGAGAATTATTCAGAATTGATGACTATTAGGAATCCTTATTCACGGACAAGAATAGAAGGAAAAACAAACAACAAAAAAATCTTTAAATCTATGAGAGAGAAGAAAGATGTGTATCTCTAAGCGAATGACAGACCGACACTAATGACACCTCGTCAATAACAGACATCGAAAGGCAATGAAACAATACTTTCAAATGCCGAGGGAAAAATATCTATGTAGAATTCTATACCTAGAAAATTATTACTCACAACTGAAGGTGAATTAAAGATATTTTCAGATAGAGACTGAGAGTGTTTAAGATTCTCAAATCCTTGATGAAATAACTACTGAAGGATGTACTTCAGTAAGTAGAAACCTGACCCGAGAAGGAGGAATGGACCCCAAGAAGTCGCATCAGTGACATTTACTGAGAGGTTACTCAGTACTAGACTGCAGACCAGGCACCATTCTAACTGATCTGCAACTAAACTGGGTTCAAATTAAGGCAAAATGGTCCCGAATTTCATACTCTCAACCACAGTGCAAGTAAAATGGCCTCTACTTTGATAAATTTAAAAAAATAGATTTGTAAAAAAAGAAATAATCAGATGGGAACAAAGAAGAAACAAAATGACAGATGATAATAAAATATTCCATAGTGTCATATGAGAGAGAGAGAAAGAAAAGGTAGATTAAAGCTAGGCTAAAGAAAAACGAGGTTAAATTCTAAGGAATCTGTATTATTCTATTTGGGAAGTGAAGAGAAAACAGAACAAAACATCTATGTTACAAATCAAGAGGAAAACAATAATTTTTTTTAAAGGGTATGCTTCTATGTGTTGTGCCTGGGAGCTAAGGTGAAGGACATCTCAACAGGGGGACAGTGGGGGCAAGTCTGGAGTCCCTGGAAAGAAGAAGGTCCCAGCCGGACCCAGCGCAGAATGAGAGAGGAGGTGCTGAAGACATCATTCCCTTTGTTTCTATCCTGGGCTTCTTGAGTGTCTCAACGTTCTTCAGGATGACGTCACGTGACAGTGCCAGCACCGCCGATATCCGTGACCATCGCTGAGGCACCGGCACCTCTGCCTCGCCCAGCTTGCGTTCCGCTGGCAGCACTTGCACACATGGGGGTGCCTGGCTGCATCTCCCCGCCTACAGGATCCCCTGGAGATTCAAGTAGAAGCTCCTCAGCTCAAGCATCTCCTCCTGGAGAGAGCCACTTCCCAACTCTTCCCATCCTCCCTCAATCCAAGAAAGCTGCAGCTGCAACTACGTGGCAACCAGGGCGACTGCTAATAACATCCTGAGTCCCGGGTTTGAGGGGCTGCAGGAAAACCATGATCTCCTCCTCGTCGTTCACCAAGCCACCAAGGAGGACTTTGCCTTCATAACCCGCTTTTATCTTTTCATCCCTACCTTCTTTCTCCTCTCTTCCCCTCCTCCGTCTCTTTTGCCTTGAGTGGATCAGGCACCAGGGCCTCCCACGGAGCCTTCAGATTGCTCAGGTTGGCTTCCTGGAGAGCTGGCTCCTTTAAAAATGCACCAGCTCAGGAATAGCCTTGGGGAAATAACCCCCTAGCAAGGTTCTCTGTCTTTTGCACAGCACTTCACAAAATGCATCCACCGGGACTTTGGGGCTGCAGGCTGAACGCTGAGCGTGGCTAGGGCCAGGGGGCCTGGTACCACCGGAGAGGCAAAGAGTAGGCACAGGGACAGGAAGTAAAATCGACAGAAAAACTCAAGTAATCCAAGACAAGACAGGATGAGGAGAAAAAAATAAAGCAAAGAAGCAGCATGGCATAAAGAAAACATTTGGATTCCTAGTGAATTCCAAATATGTGACCAATAATAAATGTAAGTGGCTTAAACTAATCTGGTAACAGGCAGGAATCCTCACACTGAATTCTATAAAACTTGTTCACAGGAAGAAGCCTAAAACATGATGTCACAGCAAAGATAAACCTAAAATAACGTATTCAAATAATAAGTGTCCCTACAAGTAATAAGTGTTATAAAACGTATTTGTTTTAATTGAATGAATGACTAACCCTGATAAAGTAGCCTTTACAGCCGACAGCATTTGGGGGGATAAAGTGGATCGTTGCTTAATGATAAAAAAGATAACATTCATCAGGAATCCTGTATGGCTAACAAACCAGTGTCAAATTGCACATGTATCTGACTTAATTATATGAAAGTAAATTCAAAATTATAGTGAGATTTTAACCTACATCTCTATGAAATCAATAGACCAAGCTGAAAATAGAAAAAAAATAGATTTAAATAATGCGTATTACAAACCAATCTGATGTGGAAAGAGAATCCACCATTCAATAAATAAAGAATGCACATAAATATTTCTGAAAATTGGTCAGGTTCTAGGCCACGGGAGCAATCTCAAAGAATTCCAAAGAACTACTAACATTTAGACCACATTCATCGACCAAAAGACAGTAAAAGCTGAAATCAGTAACAAAACTACAGACCCCCAAACCCAGCACATTTTGATATTTCAAAACACCCTACCAGAATAGTAACATGAAATCAAAATGAACAGAAGTAACAAAACATTTAGAACTGAATGATAATTAAAACCCTAGATTTCAGTAGAAGGAATAGTTAGCATTAAATACAGTATCAGAAAACAAGAAAAAAGTTAAATTAAGAAGGTAGAGAAAGCAATAAAGTAAACTCAAAGACAACAGAAAAAATTTTCCAGAAATAAAAAAAAATAGTAGGACAGCAATAATAAAGATAACAAATCAATAAGATAGATAAAAAACAAACAATATAGAGCAGGAACAAAACATAGGTCAGTCTTCAAAAAGACTAATAAAATAGATAGATATTCAATAAGATAAATGATAAATAAAAGAAAGCACAAATAAACACTCTTAGGCATGAAAATGGTGCCATAGCTACAAAGACAGTAAAGACTTAAGTGTGAGTATTCCATTCTCTGCTCTAAAGCAATAAACCTAACAACAGATGAAATGGAAAACCTAGAAAACTATGTGACCAAAACTGACACACAAAAAAGTAGAAAAAGATAATGTTAGATGTTCAGCCCACAGCTAGATTTTAGCAACACAGTCACATGTGCCACACAAGGACATTTTGGTCGGCGACAGGCCATGTATAACGGAGCTGAAACATTCCTACTGCCTAGCGACATCGTAGCCGTGGTAACGCCGAAACAAGGCAGTACATTACTCATGCATCTGTACAACCGCACGGCTGGTCACATAAAGGTATCGCACACGCAATCATGAACAGTTTATAATACTGGATGATAATAAACCACTATGTTACTGGTTCAGGTACAGACTGTTCTATACTTTTTAGCATATGCTCTTCCTACTTATAAAAAAAAACACATACAAACCAACAAACAAACAAAAACGAGTTTTCTGTAAAACAGTATACTGGGTTATGCCAGTAACAGCCTCGTGCATCTCGTGTTGGCCTCGTCTTCACTGCATCATTTTTTTGTGTGTGTGCTTGATTTAATCTCATGTTGTTTTGTACAGTCAGTCACATGCTCCACGAACAGGCTGACAGCCAAGGAGGACTCGGCTACACCGTGTGGCCTGCGTGTGTGGCGGCCACATGCGTGCCAAGAACACGTGCGCCTTGTAGCACTGTCTGTAACATCAAACCCGTAGAAACAACTGCACTGCCCTTCCTTTGCTGGAATAGTACACAGCACGGAACAAGGATGAAGCGGAGGTACAGATCAATTTTACAAATAAAATGTAGAACGCAAACCCGACGATATCATTTAGATCATGTTTAAGAACATTTTCAAATATACATGTTGTCTTTGGATACACACGTATAAAAGATGAAAGAAATCGTGCACAGTAAAAATAGGCATCAGATTTAAATTGATGCTGTGAAGCTCAAAAAAGGGAGAAGGGGTAGAACGGGGGGTATTATGCTCTATCTCAGCTCAACTTAAAATTTTTTGATATTTTTTATCCATCCTAAACATGGGATGGATACGACGAAACGATGGTAAGAACACACATGCCTTTGCTATCTTATTCCTATATTTCCTGCTTACTTGAAATATTTCATAATTAAAAAGCTCTGGACTTTGCACATTTTTAAGATGTCGACGGATGTCATCATGTGTGCCCAGGGCCTCCCCGCACTCCCGCCAGGTGGTTAGGGCAAGAGTTATCCTCATCCCTTGATGGACCATAAAGGTGGGAGAGGAGCAGGCACATGGTTTACTATCTCGGGGCTCGAGGCCTCACCCCTCAACTTGCAATGCTCCCTCCACTCATTCAGTTAATTATGTAACACGAAACCGGAACTTGATGCCACTTAGGATAGGAGGGGAGAGGAGGAGACAACCTCTCTCTTTCTGGAACAAACCGCAGCCTGAGGAAGAGCAATGACATAACTCAATTAAAAGGGAAGAGGCGAGGCTGCCGGGTCAGCTGACAGCTTGTCAATGAATCTGTAGTTGACTCATGGAGGGGCTGACCATCCCCTGTCCACCTGCCGAGAAGGAAGTGAGCGGAGGAAGTGAGAAAACGCCCTCAGTTCCAGCATCCCTTGGCCTTCGGAGTAAGCATTCTATGAAGGAAGGACAGGATGCTGCCTTGGGGACACGAGACCGGACAGCCAGGCCGCGATCTGTCCCTTACATACATCTGGCATTGAGCAATTCTTAAAACTAAGGACATGGGCTACCACCTCAAGGCCTCTGAAATTCTAGAATCTATCTCTTTCTGTGTTTCAGGATTTCGTTTTCCTTTTCTTTTAAAATCCGGAAGAGGAGGTTCAGCATTTAACGTCTGCATGTGGTTTTGAGGCTCAGCCCTGGACATGTCACAGCTATATTCCTTCCCCTTGGTGACACACACAACACACCCCGTCATAGTACTGGTGTCTGGAAATCTCAATAAATGCTAGTCCTCCTCCACCCTTGGGGCCTGGCCGACTCGAGGTGACTGTAGCTTCATCTAAGCAGTAAGTAAAGACGCTCCATCCCACCCTGGAAGCGATCCTGGCTGCGGGGGGAAGGTGGGGTGGTCCCGATCAATAACCAATCCCCAGCAGCACATTTTCGGCTGGACATAAGAATTTCTGGGCTGTCAGAATCGCCAGATCTCCTCTGGAGATCGTTAACATCCCGACAGGCTTGCACACATCCGAGCTGGCTCTCTGTGATCCCGAGTGCAGACAGTCAGAACGGTGCATCCTCCAGGCGCTCGGACGGCCCTGCCCCTCGCTCCCCCCCCCCACTCCTCTCGGGGTCACACTCTACGCCTCCTGTCCGTCTTCTGCCCCCGAGGGAAGCGAGCAGGCTCGCTGCGGTCCCTCAGGCTTGTTTTCATTCATGTCCTTGCCACCTCACACCTTTCCTTGTTGTTCTCTGGAAAGCTGGTCAAAGGTCGGCGTTGCCCAATTAACCACATAGTTTGGTGGTGGCATCAGATACCCGGGCAAAACACACACACCAGCGATGGTTCCTGTCCCAGCCCAAGTGCAGAAGAGCTGGATGGACACAGAGCAAATGAGCTGTTGCTAACAATCCGTTGTAAATGAAACTATGATCCCAGTAATTGATTTTAAATAGGTTTTTTAAAAGAACCCTTGGCCACATTTCATCAAGAATACAGAGTTTCAAAAGCGTTCATTCCAGGGTAGGATTTTCCAACCTCCCCCCCCCCCGCCCCTTCTTCTGGCTGAAACCCCAAATGGCCAAGATCCGAGTCTGAATAAACAGTGTGGGTGGTGACTGTTCCGTGAGGCCCAGCTCAGGGTGCGATCACTTTCTTACTCGCTTCAGCGTTAAATCATGGGAAACGGGCCTGATGGCTCCACGTAACTTTTCTTCGGGAACCGAGGGCAACAGAACTCATCCTTTCTCTGCTTCTCAGGGAAGAGAGAGAGAGAGAGAGAAAAAAAAAATAATAATTCCCCGAACTGCGAATGTTTAATTATGTATAAAGTTCATTGACCTCACAGGCGGCTGTCAGATGATCCAGCGAGGGCCTGTGAAAGGCATCCCAGGAATGCAGTGATGTGGGCAGAAACCAAGTGGACTCATGCCACCGAGTGCTTCCAACGGGACGGAATCCGCAGCCATCCAGAAAGACTGCAGCGAAAACAGAACTGAGTAGCACCAAAGGTCCCTCACTCTCACCGAAGCAACGCTAGGCTCTCCAAAGTGACGGTGATAAACGAGAACCTCGGGGCAACATCCTGTAGGGGTGCGGCAGGGACGCCTGCGAGCTGGGGGTGGGGGCTGCCCCCGCGGGCTGGGAACGTATGGATTCACAATGTTCTTTCCCTGTGTTTGGAGGTGATGCCTTTCCGGACTCCCCTGCTCCTGACAGTAAAAGAAAACGATGAAGCAACCTCATTCATAAATACACGTGGGGCTGCAGGGAGACAGCGCCGTCTGTGTTTACGGGGACGGCCGTGATGGAAGACAGCACCAGGAAATGCCCGCAAGTGTGTTCTTCATACACGAGGGGCTGGGTTTTCCTCTTCAGGCTGGGGGGTGGGGGCGGGGAGGGGACGGACGAGCAAGATGAGCTTCTAGAACGCGTCTCCCTGCGGTAGTCTCCATCTGCGGCAGACTCAGGCGATTGTGAAAGCACAGCCGTGGGGGAAATTCAAAGGCGGGCTGGTTGGGGCTTCTCGGTTAATGGCAGGCCAGAGCCCCAGGGGACACTGTTGGTGGCTCACTTCTGGGCTCTCCTACTCAGGAAATGGGAAACATCTGGGCTTGGTGCTCCCTAAAAGATGACCTGTCGGGGTCCACTCTTAACGTTCTATCAGTAACTTTCTCACCAAACAGACTCATTTTACCCGTCAAAATATTATCCTTTCAGTGGGCAAAACATCACAAGGTCACTTTTCCTTAACCAAAACTGAGCTCGCTCTAGTATCTTATCATTATGAAGATAGAGGATGGGTGGCTGAAATGTAGCCGCAATGATGACCCTCTGATGGAAGCAGAATGGAAGGCATCTCATCTGTTCTGATTTTCGACAAACCTGAAATTCTTGAATCCTCTACCAAAATCAGCCCCCGAGATTCTGAAAGCAGGGCCGGTCTGCATTTAATTTGTGTTAACTCAATAGATATTCAGAAAATGCAAAAAAACAGAGTAGGCGCTATTGGTGGTACAAAAATGAAAAAGGCACGCACCATGCCCTCGAGCAGGTTACAAACGAAGAGACAGACATAAAACCCGCAGGGGTGAGGGGTGGGGGAGGGCTTCCTGCACGGAATCTTCCCACGGTGAGGTGGCATTTGACCCGAACGAACCTTTACCCAAAGCTCCGCTCACACTTGTACAGTGTGGCATTCCAGAGAGAAACGAGACAGACGTAACTGCCTCTGTGTCACGCTTCTTCTCGCTGGAATCCTGCAGTTTTACCTCGCGTGGCGTCCATCCGATGCTTGACAAGAGTTCTTGTCAGGATCCCTCCTTTAAAACCCGGACCCACTGTCGACATTAAGAAGCATCCCAACCGGTCCAGAACTGTGATTCCATCTGAACCAAACTGACGACGGACGAGGGAGGGGAGCAGGATCTCAAACGCTCCAGAGGACAGGTCTGCAGTTTTGCTTTATGCATTTGGTATGAAGGAGGGGACTGAAGGACATTCCATGGCTTACACAGCAGTGGGAGAAGGCAAGGCGGGGATCAGATTACGGAGAGTTAAGGCTCGGGCTCTCTCTCTCTCTCTCTCGAGGGTGGTCAGGCTTTAGAAGAAAAGGTCATTTCAAAGGTGTGTTAACCTAGACGCACAGAAACCAGGGACAGGGCTTGCCTAAGGCCAAGATAAGCCTTTTAGGAAACAAGTTATGTGCCTGGGGTGGGCCTACCCACCTCCACCTGCCCACTTAGGAATTTATGAGCAGATCACCCTGTGAGGTTACTGGCCGTAGAACCCCTTTTTCATCCACTATAATTAATATTACTTTGTTCAGTGAACAGTCATTTAAAAAAAACAAACAAACAGGAATTCCTTTTCTTCCCACCCTGAAGTAGGAAGCCTTCCTTCAACTCTTTAAAAATATTCTAGAAATATGACTATCCCCATAAGTTCCAGGGGAAATACACTTCCAGATAAAGAAATTTGGACGCTAAGCCATATCCTAAATCATTTCCACCCTTTGGGTACTTCAATTTCTAAAATTCCATGAAGGAAATGACTCTTATTTCTCATTAAGTTCCCACTGGGAAGTCACCGCGAACCATGGTTATGAAAGCAATAGACAGGCTTTTGTTTAGCCCAGTTCCTTCCCTTGGTCAAGGTTCTTCCCCAAGTTCGCACAGCAATTTCGTTCTTCCTCGTCCGTGGCATGCGTTGCAGACCACCCTGCCAGGTGGCGATTTGCGTGCGTGACTTGTCTCTGTTACGTTATAAGTTCTTGGACACCAGGGACTGCTTTATTTCCCTTGATATTCCTCAGAGTATCACTAAAATACTGAATAAACAAATGAGTGAATAAATAAATATTATGGTGATGTCTACAATAGGGGTTGGAAATCTTCTGAGTAAATATCCAGAGAGAAACTATTTTGAGGTATAGAGTCTCTTTCATAACTACACAACTCTGCTGCTGTTAATAGGAAAACAGCCACAGACAATCCAGAGACAAATGGGTGTGGCTGTGTTTCCAATAAAACTTTATTTACAAAAACAGGTGGCAAGCCAGATTTGGCTATATGGTTTTCTGACCCTTGATCTATGGTGTTTATCTTCGCCATAAATTTTCTTTAAAATTTCATACGGCACCTGTGCTTTTCTATAATTAGATAAAGTGCAGAGTATGTAAACATTCAAGAGTTGTTTTGGAACTCCACATCAATTCACTAAAAAAACCACAAACACACACACACACACACACACACACACACACACACACACACACACACATAAAAACACAAAACAAAACAAGACAGGAAAACACAGACAGGAAAACCCAGACAGACATTAGCTGTTGCTCCAAGTGCGTTTCATGGTCATTATTTTGTACATCGTATGCCTTTTAAGGAACATTTCTTATCCCCCAAAATGAGGGTAGTGGTTTTGCCATTTACATCATCATTATTGAGCAAACTTGGTATCAGATCTCAGAGGTACTGGGCGTAGAGTCTGGTGCCGGGGCATGGTGAACTTGAGGGGGGCAGGAATGCCCCACCCCCACTCCCCTTTCCTGCTCTCCACGTGATCATGTGGGCTCCGATTTTGACTGCTAAAATCCTGCAAAAGGTTATTAATGCAGAGGAGACTCCTTTTGTTTGGTGACCCTCCAGAAAACACCCAGCTACAAGAAGCACAACAGACCCTCAAAAGCCCAGCAAACATACAGAGAAATAAAGTAGCTACGAGAATCTGATAAAAACAAGATGTCCCAGCAAAGTCCCCTGGCCTGACTGGAGAGTGCCCCGCCCACCTTTACTCTTTCTCTCGCTGTTGGAATACATTTTTTAAAAAAGGAGTTAGATTTAAATTGTGGCGGAAACTCAAAGGGGTGTGATTACTTAGTTTAGAAAAATCCCACTTGCTCTTTTTGGGGAATGAGGAAATGCACAGCACACGACACACGGATGTGCCCCCAAGCTGACACTTTCCGTGGCGGGCTCGTCTAAGGTGGGGGTCTTCACACAGCATCAGTCATCCCCAGGGTGTCACGAAAGAGTTCTTGTAAAAAAAAAAAAAAGGAAAAAAATGAAGCTTGAGCCTTTCCGTTACTCCAAGCTTCTTCTCCTCAACACCTGGACCAGGTACCGAAAACCAGAAGGGTTCTGAGCCTGAAGAAAATGAGACACCGCTGACCTGCCAAAGGCCGGTTACACGGGGGGCTCCAAAGACCCGAGTCCACATCCACTGCATTCAGCCTACGTGACCCGAGGAGAGTGCTCAGACTTTGATGTCACTTGTCCTCGTTTGCAGCACAGGGCTGGGACACACACGTTACTGCGGAGAAAGCTGGAAGGCAGAGGACACACAAGATACAGACAAATGCTCACAGCCTGTCACGTGCGGGCACTGAGGGTGGGTGGGAACGAGAAGATGCCGCAGCATCTGAGCACACAGAGCAGGTGATCGTCACCGAGCGCCTTTTTTTTCCTTCTTTTTCGCCACACTCCGGCAGCCAGACATCCTCCGTTCCTCTCTTCTGTTTACCGACTCCTCTCCCCCTCTCAGCTTGTCGCGATCCCTTACCATCGGTCTGTCCTTACCGCAGCACTCCCTCCTCCTGCACCTGCCGAACACGAGGCCATTCTCACCTGCTCGGAGAGGAGCCCCAGCAAACCGACGACGTGCGCGCGACGTGACGTCACCGACCCCAACGCAACGCACGTTCCATACCACTGCGAACCGCTTAAAACGCATGGCCCACGGCGCACGGGAATCTTTCTGCAATCTCGGTTTGGGGTCGGACGTCTAACCACGAAGACAAGTGTTAAAAGGAGGAGTCGCGTGGCGTCGACCATGAGAGGAAAGTGTACAGCTAGAGAGTGACATTTCCAAAAGGGTCTGCACTCATCTGGGGTGACCTCCTCCATGTCAGCCAGCGAGGGCAGTCTTCCGGCAGCGTGGGCTGCTGGGTCGGTCACGTTCTTCAAGGGAAAGCTCACACATGCCAGCATCACACTATGAAGGCCATGTACGAGGGAAGGAGGTGACCAAGAGTGGAGAACAGAACCCTCTCCCCATAACTCTCCTCCACTTGGAGGAGCTGAGAACTAGCACACCCCCGAGACCGCTCAATCTCCATGTTCTTCAAATCAGCCTCTTAGCCGGCGCCTGGAAGATACAAACGAGTGACCCAAGACAATGCACAAGCCGAGGGACTCATCGGACACGTGTGAAGTTGACTCTCATGTCAAGAAAGACGCTCTAGGTCCCTTCTGAGTCTTCACGAGAACACGCTCGGCTCCAGCGTCCCGAACAGAGTGAAATTCTACTCAGAATGCAACATCTCTGAAGCGTCCACCTCGAGATTTCCAGAGGTTGCGTTAAGCAAAGCAACTGGGCTCATCGGAACCCATGTGTTTGCAACTCAATACAGGTCAAATGTCTCTGAAATCATTCTAAAGGTAGCTACCCCAGCATCCGGAAACGGGACCCCAGGAATTGATTGTATCAGTCCCTGGCAGCGTTCTGGGCAAAGCGAACCGAAAATCGCCAAGAAGAAGAAAAAAAAAGAAGAAGAAACTCGCAGAGCCCATTCTGGGCCCCTCTGCATTCCTTTTTTAAGCATTACAAGATTGATCCTACACCACAGATGCAGCTTTTGGATGTCAGAGGCAGCGGGCAGATGTTTTCCCTTAAATCCTCTGTCTCTCCCTCTCGAGCTGTTTATAGCTGTTTCCCTTTCAGCCTGCACCTCCAGTTCTCGCTGCTCACTGCACGTCCCACGAGTTCTCCTTTCCCCCGCACACAAAGAGGCATTTTTCTATAATTTATCCTCTTCTTTTCCATACGGAATGTACCCACCCACTCATCAGGTAGGTAACCTGTTAACCCATCACTGGTGTGTCCTTCCTCGGCCATCTTCAAGAAATACTGTAGTAAAAGCCCCATATAGATTAAGTCCCCAAAGGTATGTGGCAACAGAAAAGGGTTGGTTCTTTTAAGAAGTAAACAACTGAGGTCCCATGACTGGTATTAGGCTCTTAAATCGAATGGGTGTCAAATCTGATGGGCTCCCATGATGAGATCAAGGCTGGGCTACTTAGTCACACCTGTCTTTCTCTGTTCTGGGCTGACAGAGCAGGGGTCTTCATGAGTAAGTCAGGTATGTATATTTCATGCAGTCAAACCAAGCAACAGATTTCAGAGACTCATCCACCCTCCCTATGGATGCACACAGAGTATGACCCAGATAAGAAGCAGGATGACATCTGCTGCTGCTTCTCATACACGAAAGCACCATGGGACAAGAAGGGAACAGTTCTGTATCCTGACGGCAGTGGTGGTTACAGGACTCTACACACGGGGCCAAGTACACATGTACACACACACACACACACACACACACACACACACACACACGAGTGCATGTGACAACTGGAAAAACACGGATAAGGCCTGGAGCTCATACTAACGTCGGCTTCCTGGTGTTGGTGACGTATACGCTATATCCATGGTACCATGGCCATAGTTTTGTAAGATGCTACTCTTGTGGGAAGCTAGATGAAGGGTACACGGCCCTCTCTGTACTATTTCTGCAGCTTCCTGGGGGTCTGTATTTACTGCAAAATAAAAAGTTTAAAAAGCAGCATGAGAAAATTGGTGCTCGCCTGGAACTATTTTAAACCAACTGCATTTGAAGCTTTCTGTTGCTTCTTTTTCTGCTCGCAGTATTTTAAAGTATTTCCTACCACTTTACTGCAAGGAATGAAGTCAGCTTATCTTTGGATCTGTGCGATGCAGCCTCTCTGGATAGGAGAGCTGAGGAGAGGGCTGGGAAGAGAAAACTAAGCTTCTCAATTGTCTGTACTGGACCCCCCAGTGCTCTGCCTCACGACCAGTGTTCTAACACGACAGCATCTTTCTGTCGCTTCCTGGGTGTTCCCAAAGATGCAAAGGGTTAGAGAGTCATCAGGTCGTAGCTCCAAGGGACAAGCATGGACATGAGGTCATTCGATAAAGAACAGGAAGAAGAGAGGAGTCTAACTCATGGCAAGATTTTTCTCTTCCATCTGTCTGTCCTCCCGGGGTTTCTCATGGCTCCTCCTCATCGTATGGGTCCAGAGCAAGGCAACATCTCCTGTGACCCTCTGATCTAAACTCGTACGCCCCCTCCCCAGTTACCCGGCGTTATCCTTTCGTTGTCCGCCACCACTTTTCCTTGGCTTACCTACTTATCATCCGTATCCTGCATTCTCATGGGAGCTCCATGAGCGGCTCATCCCTCTGTTCACCAGTGTGTCCCTAACACTGAGGACAGTGGGGTATGTACCTGTTGACTGAATGACGGAAGAAATGAATGAAACATCTCTAAAGCAATGGCCTAATATTAGACTATGGTGATTCTCAAACACAAAAAAATCATTAAGAAATGACACAGACCCTTCATTAGCAGTCATGCAGGCTGGTTTATGTATGTCAAGGTCATTTTATGTTTGGCGAAGGGAATACACATGACAAAAACTTGAGTGACGTCTTTAATACTGGCAGCCAAGTTCAAGAGCTATGAGGATCCCAACAAAAAGACATGATTCCCGTTGAAGTTTCTGTTTGAGGAAGAAAGAGACCAGCAGGTAAATAGATGGGGAGATAAGAATAAACATATGCATCCAAATACATGTATGCAGACTCACCATCTCCAAAGAAGTAATAAGAGCTTAGTACTTCCCCTATCCTTGTAAGCCAGCCAGCCTACAAAGAGTGGGAATCCTCCACCAGGGGCAGAGGCAGAAAAGCACCTGGAAGGCAGGTATGGTACACACAGGTAAGGAAAGAGAAGAGAGAAAGAGCCCTTGTGTGACACTGAGAATGTCTGGGAAAGTGTCATCACCTCCACCACGTGGGCTCACAAGGGCCATGAGAGGTCAGGGATGAGGGCTGCCCTGTCACCGAGTCACCCGCCCAGAACTTAGGTCCATGTTGCTAAGACCTGACGCTACCTGGACCTGTTCTTGAAGCCACTACACTTCATCCTATCAGAGGCTCTTAGAAATCATCACTAAGTCAAGGTCAATCCTGAAATGGGGTCCGTTTTCCCCCTGAAACAGGTCCCATCACTGTTCAAAATAGGAGACCCTTTGGACAACCCACCATGTCGAAGATGCCAGCAGGAAACTCGTAAAAGGCTGTGCTTTTAGATGTGCTGAAATGTTTTAAATCAATGGCTAACCTTCCATGTATCTGCTTTAGTAAGAAAAAAAAAAGATTCCCCCCAAAGACCCCTCAAAATTGTGGAAATAAGAAACCCAGGAGGCCGGCGAACCCTCGACTTCAGACGTGCGCTCGGAGCCAAGCCGCCCGACGCCGGTCTCCCCGTACCGAAGCCGCCCTGACTCCCCTTCATTTCACGCTTCTCTTAAAAGAAAACAGGCCGGACTGTTTCAGTAAATAACAAAAGGTCAGAGAAATGCTACTCACAACATGAGCAAAATAACAGTGCGACCTGCCAAAAACGTCTCCTCAGGCCTAACGGGCGGAAACATCCAGTGATGGCGAAACAGCTCGCAGATCTGACCGGTGAGAGGCGAGGTCCTCCCCACCACCCCTATCAAATCTGCCGTGAGCAAAAGTTGCTCTTCGTTCATCAATAAGAAATACAGATACCGACGACGCCATCGGGTTCGACCCACGCGGAACACCCCTCCTAGGGAAGTAAAGTCACCCACATGCGTGGTTTGCTTTTTCAGGCTCCTCCCCCGTTAGGGGACATTCTGACTCGAGCCGAGTGTCGGGGTTCAGAACGACTATGTACCCCGAAACGGAGGCTCAGAGTCAACGGTGCAAACTCTCCGCCTGAACGAAACCTCCTCCGACTGGCTGAATGGCAGCCACCTGAGGCTGGGTACCACACATTCAATTCATCTTCAGAGTGTCTCTGAGGCGGACAAGGTGCAAATGCCACCATCAGAGCTTGAGCGAGAGGCAGAGAACGACATATCCAAGGCAGGAACCCGGTCTCTTCACCCGCAGGTCACTGCCTCAGCTAGTTCTGCCGGGATACCGTCTCCCAGGGCGTCCCCGGCTCTCACGTCTCACAGACAATGCCACGCTCGCAGCCTGGTCGCCAGAGCTGCTGCGATGGCTGACTCCTACGCATCTCTGGTCAACGCTCCACATGTTCTGGGGGCTGAGTCAACCCCACCTGCATTCGACTCCATTCCTGGTTTAAGACCACAGAGCAGTGCTGGGCGAAACACCTCCCATGAAATACCTGTCTCTCTGGCAAGGCGTCACTTGGGCGAAACGGAACCCTGCCTCCAGCAGGAAGCACGTGTTGGAAGCGCATCACACAATGACTCGATTCCCTTGTGTGGGATCGTAATGCACAGGGGCACGCAGGAGATGCTGAGAAGGACTTCGGGAAAGACACCCGTGTGAGTCGGCGTCTCCCAAGTGATTTTCAGAAAACTTTTCTCAATACATATCTATTACCACCCTGAAGAACTAGTGTTTTATAAAGGACATATTCAGGAATGCTATCTGAGAGTAACTTCTGAGTCATGTCTCATCAATCACAGTTACTCTGTCAAGTCCAACCAAATTCTCCCTTCATGCTATATTATTGTGGTGGATGCTGTCTGTTTATTTTTTTACTTATTTTTTACTTTATTACTTTTTTAGGTGAGGCAACCCTCGGTTGACCTCACAGATTGCAAGGACCTTGTCAGCTTACAATCTTTTATTTTTTTATCTATTTAATTTTTTTATGCCTACAGCACCTGGTCTTTCTAGGTGGTCTCCCATCCAAGTACGAACCAGGCCCGACCCTGCTTAGCTTCCGAGATCAGACGGGGTCGGACTTGTTCTGGGTGGCATGGCCGTAGACATGTGCTGCCCGTTTAACACACTAGTGTTAGTTTCGTGTTCTTTAACCTACTGCTTTATAATATAGACTCGCAGAAGGTCAAATCTGGACACGCTCTTAGAAATATTCCTAAAGTGAAGGGAGACCCTGAACTTCACAGAGATGTTAACCGAAACTCTCGCGGTGGAGGGATGGGCCGAGGATGTCACAATACAACACGTCTGTCTCCCTGCCAGCAAGAGCAGCTTCAAGCACCATGCTCTGCCTGGAAATACAACAAGCCCCTCACCCCCCTCCCACCCCACCCCCCCATGGGGAAGGGAAGGGACGGGAACAGAGGCCACTGTGACACTCACTGAAGGCCACAAGCTCGCACCTCCAGCCTCTCACTTAACTCTTAAACAACTCTGTGGGTTGATATTTGAAAGACAAGAAACCTCAAGGCCACACAGTAAGCAAGTAGCTGTGCCAGGATCTGAGCCAAGAACAGTCTGACTCCAAAACACATACTCCTGCTCGTGTCTTATACTCCCCTCCACACAAAGGCCCTCGATTAAAAGCCTGTGGAATTACATACGAAGCCAGGAATTTGCATATCTGACATTAGAGGCGGACCGGACCGTTGCCACTGCTGCAAGGCAGGGCACAAAGTGAGCCTTTGTTTTCCACATCGAAATATTCTCCCATTCCTAAGCGTGAAGAGAGCGGATGTGCGACTCCACTAGTAAGGAAACGAAAATGTTTCATTAACGAAAACCGGATTGCGTTAACCCAGGAAGGAGAACGGAGTCCTGGTATTACTGAACATCATACACACTGTATTTGCCAAGTTTTGCGTGACCAGTTCATGTCAGAATGTATTGGCCTCTCCCTCCATGTGTCGATTTGCTTTGATGATGCTTCATGCAATGTACGATGGGCACAAGTCCAGCTCCTAAGACGATGACGATGGTGAGCGGTACGTTTTCATGTTACACACACAAAAACATCTACCATTCCAAACTGCTGCCATCCTAAGAGGGGAAAGGAACTCTCTTCAGAGACCACCAACTGAAGAACTGAGACTGTACTCGTTCACAGTCATCTCTCAGCAACCCAAATCTAAAAACTCATAAACTTTTACTTCCATTTTTGAGGTATGTTAAACGCTAGTTAAATGATGTATTACACTTACTAGAGGAATGACTATCTTTTGAAGAATCTCAGAAGCAACGTGTAGTCCGTTAAGTCCAAGTAAAACATTTAAAATGAAAACAATAAACCAGCAACAAACAATGACAGTCACAAATCCATGAGTAACCAAATTAAAAAGAAAAAATACCAGCCCAGCAGGATTTACAGTGGTCTTTTGTAATAATCAATATGCAACTGAGCTTACAGACACCATGGTAAATGGAATTGATGAAGAGGAACAGGTTAATGTTAAATTTGTAGTTAAAAACTTAACACCTTTTACATTTGTATGTAAAGGTCAGTTATGACTGTGTAACCTTAAGAAAAAGAATGACCCAGAAGCCTTTTCTCTCTGAATGGCATGCTTCAGTCAGCAGTAGGCAGTGAACGTTAGTGTCAGGTTTACCATCCGGAAATGAAAAACGAAAACAAGTCACAGGGGTGACTTGACATGTCTCGTCATCTTTTATTTCTCCAATCTGAGTCGCACCAACTTTCTTCCTAATAGAATACACCTCCAAAAGACATCGATGAGATCTTTGTTCCCTGAGATGGTTAGATATAAGGAAGAAGTGAAAGTTTCCCGGGAAACAAACTGTGAAATCTTGATCCTTTGCGTCGTGGTTTAATGGGGAGGAAATTTCCTTTCGAATGACAACATCTACTTGCCTGGATCACTGGCCTCGTGCACGTTTCAAATACCCCTTATTCACTCACTCTCTGCAAGTCTCAGTGGGAGAGCTCCTATGAAAAGTAGTATTTTACTTCCTCCCACATCCAAGGTAAATGGATAGTGTCATTTCTGCACAGGCCCTGCACGAAAAACTCTACCAGATCTAGGTCTGGAATAGGACAGGTCGCAGCAGAAATTAAGAAGGAAGCAGAAGAGGCAAACAATTAATTAGCTTCCTAGCCTCTGCTCTTTCAGATCTGATTTTTAAGTGAACGCACAGACAACAGACACCAGCTCTAGAAACAAAAAACCTATTTTAATGGTAAAAGAAATGATTCCTGCGATGAACAAACACCGTTTGAATTATTTCTCCCTCCTTGTGAAAAATAATAATAGCTGCCACTTCCACGGTGTTTCGTGTGCGCCAAGCACCGTTCAAAGCACTTGACCCATATGAATGCACAGTAACACTTAGGAAGAATGTGCTCCTGCAAACAGCACTTGGCAGATGAGCACAGGGAATCGTCGAGAGCCAGGTAGAAAAGGGGAGAGCTGGAACTTGAATCCAGGCGGGCTGGCTCAGGTCCGTGCTGCTAGGACCTGACACTGTACTGACCCATTAGGAAGGACACTATGCTAATGTGCTTCAAAGTAGCTCATTATTCCTTTGCATATAAAATATATGCTTCAATACTCAGACAAGGGTTAAACTATGCCGTGATCCCATCACTACCTTGCAGGCATGAGGCAGCCGAGCCCCTGGAGAGCGCTCGCGAAGGGGTTTCTTCCTGCTGTTTCGAAATGTCAGCGACCAGTGCAAACCTCTCCCTCAACACATAAGCCATTTACAGTAACAATTCTGGGAGAAAACGAGTTGAGGTAGACATGACAACAACAATTTGTTCCTTATTAACAATCTAGAATAATTGAATTGTTTAATTGCCAGAGTTCAAGACTTGTCTGTTTTTTAGGAAAACGAGATTTTTATCTGGGATTCCCCAGTATATTAGAAAGATGACTCTTAGTATAATTGTGGGCAAGAAGGAAATAATATACATATTTGTGGCTATGAGCAGCTAACCAGAAAAAAAAAAAAAAAGGCAGCAAGAAACTGTCTGGACTTGCTCAGTTCCAAAAACTGCTGAACGTTTTCTTTTTTTTTCCACTCTACTAAGCATTTCTTTCTTATCGAGGAGGATTCATTTCCCACCTGTGACTTTTACGTTCTCGAAACACATATAAAGCTAGTGTTTACTTTCCGCCCACGGAAAGCTTAAGTTATTCTTTCCTTGAGCTTTAGTTGTAGGAGTCGCAATTTGTTTGGCAAGCTCCAGCGTGAGAGAAAGCTTCCTTTTATGTACAGCAAACTCCCGACTATTTAGAATGTTTGCTTGGGAGATAAAGGGGTGCCTGGTGCTTTTCTGTTGTATAACAATTACCATGTATGACATGACCGAACAAAAACCCAAACGAGCTGAAGCCGAATTCCACCCTCCTCCAATGAGTCCTCCTCATCACGGGATCACGGTGATCGACGCCAGTTCTTTTTTTTTTTATAGTCCCATGTTATGTAAAACTTCCCAACGTTTGTATTATATCATGAATATACGTATGTCAAATATGGGTGATGAAAACGATGCAGTCTGTAGGGGGGCCTAAACCTCTGAGTGGCACCGTCCCCATTCTTACCACACCGGGTGGTAGATTTCGACTCAAATGAAGATCATTATCTTCGAGTGGATTGCCACAAGGCCCCGTCCTGACGGCACACATGTAGGACGTGCCCCGAACAGCAGCAAAAACCACTGGACAGGAACAGAAAGAGAGCGAGGCACGAGGTCCTCCAAAGGTCAGGCGGAAGGAAGATGGGCAGGCACGCCTGCAGAGGGTCCTCGGGCTGGGGACCCATATCTGCTGGGCACACGTGCATCAGGCTGCAAGTCTGATCCCTCGTAAGTAAAAGTATTCAGAAGAATCAGAGTGTACATGATGGGAGGGTCGGGTCCGATCCCTGGCATTCAGACAGTTGACGTCACTGTCCCCATTTTACTGGCAGACAGCACAGCTGAGGTCCAAAAGAGCTAAGTGACACAGAGCTGGAGCCACAGAGGGCAAGCCCTTGTCACCTTTTCCAGATTCATATATAACAGCCAGATCCTCCCTGCAGTACGCATTCCTGGTCACCGTGAATCGGGATGGCACGATGCACAGCTCCACCTGGGTCATCATCTTAACGGCAGCCTCGGATGCTGCGGGTTCAGAGGCCCGACCTCCTCTCCTGGAGGTGGGCTGAGCTCCAGCAGCATCTCCACCGCCATTTCCCGGGGCCCCGACACCTCTCGGCACACGGGACCCCCCTGCTTCTCCCTGGAAAGCCGCATTTTGATTTACTGGACCGTTCAGGTCTTCGAAAACCGACAGGGCCCGGCGTGAATCATGCAGGTTGAGAATATGGACTCCGAGAGAGATGTCATTTATCAGCCAGGACAGGCGAAGCAGGTTTGAAGGGGCCGGTTTCCCTTTCTCACTGTGCAACTCGCTCACTGAGGGCACTGGGGCTACTGGCTTCTTAGCTTTGGATTTCCCTTGTGTCAAAAACGCTGGAGGATGAAGTCCAACTACCTCTCAGGGATGAAGGCGACCCAGTGAATGTTCTAAACCTCACTGTCCTAGGACCATGCCATGTGCCATATATGGCCACCCATTAAAACCACCTGTGACTGGTCACGGACACACGCACCACTTCTTACCGAAAAAGCAAGGAATTAATACTGTTCTTACTTGAGGGGATTTCACAAAATGCCATATTAAGACACGGACATTCTGAAAACTAAATTCCACTGAATGTGGCAAGGGAACGTACTCGAACGTAGTTAACGGTGACCCTCCAAACCAAAGTTCTTCAAGGAGAAAGACCTTAACCAGATGGTTAACTGATTAAATATATTTGATGGAGAAAATATAATCGGTAACCTCATTGTTTTTGAGAATACTATGAAAATTCTGTCTTTGTGCATCTGCTGAATGCTTACTAAGTTTGCCAGGTATAGCACCTCAGTTATAAAATGATCCTGGGAGAATATTATGGGGGGAGACATTGCTTGGGACCACATTATGAAATGTTAAGGAGTTAAGACAGACTTATAGGGTCATTTGATCAAGAGCTATACAGAGGTTATAAAGGTTACATTCCTCTCACCGGTTTCCTCTCCTGCCCAACACCCTGAAATCGTGAGCGGGCTCAGCTGGCCTGGTCTAAGGGGCTATGTTTGGAAGATGGGGTCTATTACAGCTGGGGATCACCAAACAGGATGCCCAAGCTTCCCATCCCACACGGGGGCTGCCCCCTGGTCTTGCGTGTCCTCCAGCCAGCCTCGAATGCGTCAAGCAGCCACGAAAGTAGTAGGGTAATTAACAATTATGCTCAACGTCCATTAAAACCAAACACGTGGCCACTCCACAAGGCTGACCCAGGCTGTCCTTCTCCAGACTGTTTTCACCAGTCCACACGAAGTGGGAAACATGAGGGAAGGTAGCGGGTTTCTTTTTTTAAAAGTTAAATTCACTCTATTTTAAAATTCATAGCCTAACCTATTCCAATATTGTAGTCCAAGTATATCCTTCCTACATTTTTTTTGGATTACATTCCAAATGTAGGCCTTCCTGCATTTTGTGTGTGTGTGTGTGTGTGTGTGTGTGTGTGTGTGTTAATTGTTATTTTACCAGTGAGAATAAACAGTAGCTAATTTTTTAATACCCCAACTTGGCAAAGTAAGAAGTTAGCATCTCTGTGCTAGTCCTTAACTTAAAAGGAAAAAAAAAAAAAAGGAAACAAACAGAAAAAAAAGCTTTGAAACCCAAAAGTTTGGCTAGCACTGCCTTAGAATGCGTTACCTGCTGTTAAAAACTCATAAAGAGTAGAGACCCACATGGGTATTATTTCATGTGATCAAACATTTCCTAATAAAGCACAAAGCTTCATTTCAATATGTAACACAAAAGGATTTCCAAAGCTGTACTAATAAATAGACTTTCTAAACTAAGCTAGAGAAGTATGCTGCCATCTAAAAATCAAATGCAATATAAATACTAAATTACTCTACAAACTGTACGTTATATTGTCATTCTTCAAATGGCAGAAAGCATTTTAATTAAAACCCAAAGGGCATACAAAGGCAATATAATCCAGCAGACATCGTCATAATAATAAAGAATGAAAAAAGCACTGTTGGCTGCTTTGCCACTTGTAGGCCCTTTCTATGGGAGTTATAGAAAAGCAGCTATTCTTCATCTGAGAACAGATGGCAGAGGATTTAACTATTTAGTTGACCAAAAGGAAGTCGGGACTTCCAGGGTCCCAGCACTAGGTGACCGGGCTGGAAGGTTGGTGGGGGACGGAAGTCAAGAGAGCTGCCGTTCTCATTCGATGGGTTACGAAGTGACTTTCTACGGTTAATAAACTAGAAAGTGACGATTCAAGAATCTGCTTGAAACGGAAGCCATGTCCTTTAAGGGGAGGGACTGGGAAGAGTGCCACGCCATGGAGAGGGAAGATGCTCAGGAGGGAGACAGGGCTGAGTAAGGGACAGAAACCTCATCCACCCTAGAACCAAGTCAACAAAGCCGAACGCTGAAAAACTGACAGACGGTGGCATTTGGAGCTGAACTGTGTCCCCCACTCCCTGGAAAAGACACACCGAGTTCCAGCTCCGATTCCTGTGAAAGGAAGTGACCTTTATGGACACAGGGTCTTTGCAGATGTTGCGAAGATGAGGTCACCAGGGTGGGTCCAAGGGCTGGCGTCTTCATAAGAAGTGGGAAACGCCACGTGACAGCAGGGATGCTCGGGGAGGAGAGACAGGGAGATGCAGCTGCAAGCCGGGGAGCGCCAAGGACAGGCGGCCACCCCCGGGAGCTGGGACAGGCACGGAGGGACTCTCTCCTGGAGACTTGGGACTCAGTGTGGCCCTGCTGACGCTCTGATGTGGGACTTCCAGGATCCAGAACCGTGGGAGAATACAGATTCAGTACTCGTGGTGCTTAGTGACGGCAGCCCGGGATGCCAGCACGAGTGGTGTAGCTGTGTTATTTAAAGACATGAAGGTAACCACCCAAAGCATTTTTTAAAAAGGGTGGGAAGGTAAAAGCTGTTGCCTCTGGGGAATGGGCCTAAGGGAGGAGAGGGAAATGCAGCAGCCATTATTTTTTGTTTTTTATTATTTTTTTATTAGCTGCCTTCCGGACCTGCTGGTTGTTTAACCACACACGTGTTACTTTGATCTTTACAAAGCATAAATAAAAATAGCCATTTCATGTCATGGCCAGCTTTCTCCGTGGCCGAGGCGAGGACCGATGACCACCTCCTCCGGTTGTGCCCCCGGCCTCTCCCCCACTCCCTGTGCTGGACACTCCCTGGACACTGTCCCCATCTGGCTGAGCAGGGAGCCAGCCAGGACACACGGTGGCTGAATGTCTGGGCTCTGTGTGCACACAGGTCTGCCGTCCACAGCTCAGAATCCAACCCAGAGCATGTGGGGACTTTCTGTGGGTTTGTGTCATTGATGATGATCATTTTCCCTATTGACCTAGGTGATTAAGAATCAGCTAGAATGAAAACAGAGACCACGAGAGAGCTTGTCTCAGGCTTCCTTTCCAGATGGACACGCCAAATGATGGCTGACAAAGACTGACGTGATTGGGCTGCGCATCATCAGAAAACCTCACAGCAGAGCTTACTCACAAACGTGGGCTCATCACATTTTACTCAAGCCACAGAAAGAAATGCTCAGTGCTCCCCGTGGCCTGGACCAAGCATCTTTCATCTGCGGTGTGGGCTGTGACTTGCCCCGCCACACAAAGCCCCACGCCCTTTGCTCCCTCTAAGAAGAAAGCTCGCATTGAGCTGGCGGGGACAAACTATGCTGTCACCTCTCACATGAAGCAGCCTCCCGAGGGCTTGTGCGAGGGCACGGGGAGGCTGGGAGCACCGCACCGTTGGCTGGCACCGAAGCTGTGGTCATCGGTCGGTGACAACGGAACGAGATGTGTAACAGCGATCGCACGGACACACACGCAGGAGGCTGAACAAAGGCGCGGCGTCTCACCAGGAGCGGAATCCTGCCCGCAGCCAACGCGCGGCCCAGGAGGGAACCAACTGCTCGCGTTTGTTGTCAACCCGGCCGTCACCGTGGGCAACACCTCGCAGCCACTCAGGGCGTCCCCTTCCCTACCCACGTGGCTGTCAGATGTCCAGACCTCCGCGAGGGTCTTCTCTTCCGTGCGGCAGGTGACGAGGCCACCCAGGACGGTCTTCCGAAGACGGGCGTGAGCTGTGCCCGCGAGAAAGCCAGCTGCTGCCCGCACAGCCGTGGCACGCGTGGATCCAGACGGAGCCCACGGAACAGAACGACCCGGTTTCTCCCACGTGACCCTTCATGGAACTGCCTTCCGGCCTCGACAGGAGACACTGCGCGTCCACACCGAGCGAGCACACACGCCCGCTTCCCCATCGTCTCGGCGACCGTTCCCCACAGCTGGCCTCCTCCCCGCCCCTGCCCTAAACCATCACCTCTCAACACGCCGTGATGAAGGCCAAACCCTTAGGCTCAGATGTTAGATGTGCTCGAATCACAACAATAGGTGTTCCTGGTCACAACAGTACTGCTGTGAACACCCTCTGTCCTCCGGGTCATGGCACAAGCATTTCCAGTTTTCCCTAGAACATGGAGTATATCATTTGTCTCATTCTGTGCACACACACACATGCACACGCATGCACATGCACACACATACATGCACGTGTGCACACACAGAGCAATGCATCACATGAGGACATAGACGGAGCTTCCTAACATCCCCGAAAACCTGCCAATACCCTTTACTCCAGTCCTGGATTTCTCATGTCCATTAAGAGACACATAATTGAGGGCTTCCCAACTCCATTTCACCAAAAGAGATTTTAGTAGCTACTATTCTCTAGAACTTTCTTACAGGACAGGGTGCCCTTGACCTGTGTCAGGAGTTGCCCTGGTCGGCAGGGTGGATGATGGCAGAGACCACAGAGACACCTGGGCCAGGAAGGCTCCTCAGCCCCCAGCAACAAACACGACCCGGCTTCTTACAGGTCAGATTTATAAGAAGTGAGGCCTCGCATTACGTAACAAACTCACTAGGGGAAAAGTGACTATTTTCGAAGATGTCTAGCCAATTGTTTTTAAAAAGAGAAAAAGAAAGAAAGAAAAAGCAGACCAAGCGTCTTCATCTCCTCCCCCTGTCCTGGCAAACGGTGATGGGGGCTGAGGAAGTAGGAGAAATAAGAGGAACAATAACTATACACAAGAAGAAATAAAACGAAGAAGAAAAATAAACAAGAGCTGGATCAGGGGGGAAGAAAAGGCCAAACAAGCAGAAATGATCTTTTGATAAGACCGGTATTACATAATACAGCGCCTATAACACGTAAAGCCACTTTGCACTACAAATCGCTTTCCCACGAAGAATTAAAAGAAGCAGAATGAACACAGAAATCAATTACGGTCTGGAGAAGAGCTGCTTGCCCCTCAAGGGGCTTGTTCTTATCTAAACACTGACTGACTAACGCAGGTACAGTCGGGCTGCCCGGGAGAGGGCACTTGTTATCATCCCTTGAGCTTGTGTGTCCAGAGAGCTCTGCCATTTTAGTCTGCAATGAACGAGTAAACGGGAAAAGTAGAATGTTCTTCCAGTTAGGAAACAACTCCATCCATCCATCGGCTTCTAAGGAGCTCAGCTCTGCTGGCTGGACCAACGCTCAGACACGGCCCCTTCCTCCAAGGGCGTCCCCACGGAAGAACGAGGCAGACCCTGGCCCACGGGAAGGGGAAAACGAGCACACGGCCTGGCCCACGGGAAGGGCAGAGTAAATATCCACGGAAGAAGTGAGGAGCAAGGAGCAACATTTCCGGCCCAAAGCGAGTCAGCATCGGAGCCAATATGCTCCTTGAGCGACACGTGGGACAACTCGACAGGCATCTGTCGAATGAAGAAGAAAGACAGCTTTGAAACTTACACCGAAATACAAACATTCTTGGGAGGGGGCGGGGCCAGATCATAGTTTCATTATACTATCTATACCACTTAAGACATGTGATTGATCGGAGGTAATAAATCGGAGACGATGCATTCCCTAAACACGAATTTAAAATGTTCTACTTACGAAACTGAGTTTTATAATAGTGGGATTGCTTAACAGCGAGAGCACGTGGGCTTACTCGCTTTGCAATAATGTCCATACAGCACAAAACAAAGAAGATGATCAGAAGGGCTTTCGCATTGGGGGCAAATGGGACCGACTGATTAGCTGTGGCCCGTCCGGCTGACCAACCTGAGGATGTGTACATGGGGGCTGGTGAAAATAAAAAAAAAACCGGCCGTAGGAAACTCACTCCGAGGTCACAGCTCAGACTCCTGTTCCGAGTACGTGCCGGGCTTTTTGACCAAATTAGGTCTTGGACCTCCAACACGGCCCTTCTGTGTTTCCAGGAAGGAGGTGGATAAGTGGTTATTTTGGTCTGTCTACCCATCTGGTTTCTTTGTGGCTGGCTAGCTCAGCCTCTCGGCTCATGGTCAGGCCAGAGGACCAGGTGCCTTTGCTCGGAACACTTGGCAATCCCACGGTGACACGGGCCAGGCCACTCACTAGAGACAGGAGAGAGCCCCAGCAGGCAAGTCCCAGGGGCAGACACCCGCTCCCCTCATCCTTGTCATTTAAGAAGGGAAAAGTACAATCGGAGCTTGACAGAAGAACAAGCACCGAACTGTTATCCCAAAATAAAGAACCCACATCAACAAGGAATATAAAAATGTTATTTAGAACTTCTGTTCTCAGATGTTTAATACAAAGGAGAGACTGTTGTGCCAGGGAACAGAGTGATCCAACAGTCACAAAGCAAGAATTCTCCCAGCGCACATTTTGTTTCCAAAACACTCAGGAAGACAGCGAGGTTTCAAGTTGGGGTAAAGACGCTCCTTCTGGAAGCAAGAGAGGAGGAGATCACTGAAACCTTTCACAGAGGGGCAGCAACCCTGCCAAGAGAACCGTATGCTCGCCATGAATGTCAGCATTTAGGGACACCCAGCGTGGGGATGAGGGACAGCTGGGGGGTGGGGGGAGCAGGCCTGCCCATGAGTGACCTTTCCGTCTTGAATGCGCACTGCAGGGCAGAACGCTGGTGAGATGACCTATCCCCCAAAATGCGGAATGGGTCTGGGGGCGGGGACGTGACGGCTGAAGTGCGTTTTTAAAGCTACAGAACGTTCTAGTAACATACCATGGGAACTCAGAAACCTCAGGCATTTTTTTTTTTTTTAATTAACCCCTCGGGGCCGGGGTTCCAGGCCAGCATAGTTCTGCTTCCACTGGACGGCTGCCAGGAAGGAACAGGCCGCGCTTCTTTATTACATAGTTTAAGAACCTGTTTTGTTACCTGCGGGCGAGTCACGTGGCGAGGAGGCTTCTTTTATCGCGGTGGGGGCTGGGCGGGCGGGATGGCTGCTGAGTGACCTTTCTCAGATGTTCACCGCGCGACAGAACTTAAGAGCCACAACCCCCAACCGGACAGAAAACTCGGGGGCACCAACACGTCCCCCTTAGTTGTATGCCATTATTTTTTTTTTTTTTACTTTTCCACAATAAACAGTCTCTTCGCTGTCTGTTCATTGCCCTCCACCGCCTTCTGGCCTAAGTCCCCGGAGGCCCAAGAGCCCAGGCCCTGAAATCGCGTTCGCCATCTCACTCCCAGCTCTCTGATCGATCGCTAGGGGACAAGTCACTCCCCTGCCCTTCAGCTCAACTCCCTTACCCCTAAAACTGGAATAAAGACGCCAGTCTCTCCGGGATGCTGCGAATTTCAAATGCAAAATCGTAAGTCAAGCGCTCAGCATGCAGAGCTCGTCCAGCTCTGAGTTCCAAGTCTGTGGCTTCCTCGTTTTCTATCCCCTACACCAGCTTCCCTCAGGAGGGCTCCCATCGGATTTAACAAAGTAGTAAGATACCTTATTTCCTCTGCTGTTTTCGCCCTCATCATCTGTCCTTTGCCCTGGTCCTCAAACTCTCTCCCCTGGCACAGCACGAGCATGCTTCAGATCAGCCATGATTGACAGCTGACCCCGCCCAATGCAGAGCCCAGCACCTGTGCTCCAAGCATTATTGTACTGGTGGCGAGGACAGTGGCAAAATTAAATGCTTCGCTGCATCTCCTACTGCCGGGATGTCAGGCGGCCGCGGCCAACATCAAGTGCACAGAGGAAATGCTTACAGGGACAAAGGGGGAGCAGAGCCAGCGACAGAGACGGGAGTCAGAAAACTCAGGCCCGGTCCTCAGCTCCGCCGCCCCGGGCGGGTGTGTCTGAACAGCCTGCGTGACGATAAACATTTCTAAGGCGTGAACGTCTATGACAACCAACTAACATTGCAGTAGACGCTAACAGAAGCTGACATGATGGACATTTTCGGGGTGAGCATCCACTGAAGAACTTGACTGCTCTGGACAACCCCTTCGTCTCCGGTCGACGGGGACGATACTGAGGGCCCGGGGGCTCAGGGCTCTCACAGTCAGTTCCCAGGCCACACACCGCTGACTCCCCCCAACTCATCCGGACACCGTACTTGCTGGGCACCTGCCCTGTGACCTGTGCTACACCGTTTCCCGTCCCTTCAGAACACGAACGAGAACAAGGAAAGGCCCCAGCCCACAGCACACGGCGCTGGGAGATGCGGACGCCGCGGACAGAGGGAGCATGTCCGCAGGGCGGAAGGCACAGGCGCCAGGGGACCCTCCAGGGCCGGGGCCACCAGGTGGAACGTGGGGGACTCTCACCGCTGACCCACGCAAAGAAACAAAACTGCATGGTCAGCTAGGCGCCAGGGTTCTCCGGAGGCGTGGCAAGTAGGGATGCTGCAGAAGCACCTGTGGCAGGCACTCCAGGTGGCTCCAGCCGGACTCCAGGCCCTTCCCTCTCAAATCAAAACAAAGGGCGAAGCCATCGACGTGACCACTCATGCGCTGCCCGCAGAGGCCCGCACCAAGGCTGGGGTGGGGGTGGGCCTGGGAGGGGTCGGGCGTGGTGCAGGAGGGCTGGGAAGGGAAGGGAAGGCTGGGCTGTGTGCTCCTTACTGCAGCATCTGGAGAGAAATGACACAACTAACTCTCTGTGAGTAAACAAGACCCGTCCCTCTGCTGTGGCCTCTGATCTTCACAGCGACCCTGGGATGCAGACACTAATAACCCATTTAAACATTTCGTCCGAGATGACAGAGCGGGTTAAAGAGGAAGCCTGGGCTGACACCCAGGTCAGTCTGACGGCAGGATCTGTTTTCCAAGCGGTGATACTCTGATTCTCTCTCTCTCTGAAACAACCTCACACGTCCCCATGTGCACGAGGAAGAGGTTTTAATAACGATCCAGGCGCGAGGCAGGCCGGTCCCACTATGACTCAAAACCCTACAGGCTGCAAATGAAAAAAAAAGAAAACCTGATAAATTTGATTCCAGGAAAATAAAAATTTTCTGCCTGGGGGGGGGGACCATAAACAAAGACAAATGATACAGCAGAGAACTATTTCAAACATAAATCATAGACAACGGGCTGATTTTTTTCATTCACATATAAGGAATGCCTATAAATCAATAAGATCCCCAAAGCCAAACAGACCGTCAGCTAATACAGAAGAAAATCAAAACAGTGCACAAACACATGAAGTGATAATAAGCTTTACTCATACGAGAGAAATGCAGACTAGATGTGTTAGGTTGGGTGAACACCAACACATTTTATTATAACGTACTGGGGAGGGTATGAGGAGAAAGACACTCTCATGAATTAGTAATGAGAGAACAAATGGATACATCCTCTCCGAAGACAAACTGGCCCTATCTATCCAATGTTTAAATGGACTTACCCCTCGGACCCTCAATTCCAATCCCAGGATTTTCACCCTGCAGATAAAACTCCTACTCGGGAAAGCCATGCCCGGAGGAGGCCCATCCTCCCAACAACGCTGGTACCAGCAAAAGTTTGAGCACAATCTCAATAGCCAACCAAAGAGGACGATGCAATAAATCATGGCATCTCCCTCAGATGGCCTATGATTTAGTCACGAAGGAGAAGAGGAAGCTCTTCATGTGTTGATGTGGACCAAGCCCCAAGGAATACGGCTAAGCAAACAAAGCAAATTAAAAACGGCAAGCGGGCTGGGCTCTCGCTCGCACGTGGAAAAACAAAATGGCACAGAGCGTGCACACACGCTCACGGGTCCCCCGGGGGGGAAGACACGGAGACCGGCCACCGGGAGGAGCGGTGGGGGCAGGGATGGGAGAGGGACTTCCCTGTCACGGTCCACTTCGAGCCTTTTGCATTGAATAACAGGTACCTGTGTTACCTATTCAAGAAATAAATTTACAAATATGTGTTTATATTTGTATACATATTTATGAATAGGTTATACACACACACACACACACACACAAACACACACACAGGCACACATAGATGCATGTAAAGGTATACACCACATACAAATCTGAACCAAGTGCCAAACAGTGGCCAGAGTTGGCTCTGGCCCAGCCTTGCAGCCAGCAGGCCAGCGAGAAAAGCTAAGGAGGGCATCGCCGGTAGTCAGGAGACCAGCCCAGGTGAGGGGTCTCATGAGTGGGCTGTGTGACCTTGAGCATGTTACTTCAGCTCTCAAACAAGGTCTGTTTCTCCAACCATAAAATGGGGATAGTAACCCTCCCCTCCTGCTGGGGTTCTGGGGAGTAGATGGATGAATGAATGAATGAATGAATGAATGAATATGTGTATATGTATATGTATGTGTATGTGTGTGTGTGTGTGTGTGTGTGTGTGTAAAGTCCTTAGACCAGCACCTGGCATTCGGTAAAGGGATGAAGTGTTTGTGAATTAAGTGTACTTGGCTGGTCAAGGATGATGTCTCTGAAAAGCGCCCCGTGAGCCGAGACCAGAGAGATGAGCGGGATTCAGAGCAGGAAGAGGGAGGCAGCGGTGAGCAGGATGTGAGCCACTGAGGCAGGAGACCCGGGCGAAGGTCAAGGGCAGGAAATGCACGGGGGCCCCCAAGGGTGTGGGCTGTGAGGATGGGAACGGCAGAAGACGTGGCGGGAGGAGTGAGCGGGGACCAGGCAGGGCCATTTCTCCGTGGGGGACGGGCCACAAATGGAGCCCTCGGGGCAGGGGAATTCCACCACGGGACAGGCTTTCCTAGAAAGTGTTCTCTGGCAACCATCTGGAAGGGGAGATGGAGAAAGGCACACACAGCTGGGTGGCAGAGGGGCCCCTTGGACATCGCCGAAGCGCCTTGAGAAGAAGCCGTGAGGTCGTGAGCTGAGAAGTGGCCACGATGAGGAACAAGATGAGGATTGAGGGGACACGGGGGAGGCGGGAATGGCCGGGCCCGCTGGCCTGCGGCAGGAGGAGGGAGCACCACAGGTAATTCCCAGAGTGCCTTCCACCTGGCCAGTGTGGAGGACCACGACGCAACTCACCAAGATGAGCTCAGACAACGGAACTCACTGGGGGCGAAGGGAAGATGACAGCTGACGTCCCAGACGTGCCGAGGTTCAAACGTCGGGTGACCCCGCAGTTAGCTGTGGGTGTCTCAACTCCGGGTGGAAGGACTCGGGCTGGAAATACTACTCTGGGAGATGCCAGACAAATCGATAACACTTAAGAGGTTTGGACTGTGCTTACGGCAGCTGTCACCAAATAGCAATGGTCCCTGCGGTCCAAGCAGGAGACTGAGAAGGTGTATTACCTGTGATTCAGGTAAGAACCATGCTCCCGCCCTCCTTCCCTCTGCTGTTCTGTCCTATCCTCTCTCCCCCTCCTTACTTCATTTTCTCTCTTTTCCTTTCTTCCCCTGCTTTCTTCCTTCCTACAAATACAATGGACCTCAGAGTAGGTTTCCATAAATGTGTCACATAAAGCCACCCCTTTCTAAACCAGACTTTACGGGCGGTGACACCTTTATTTTTTCCCCACGTTCCTGCCCTCCTCTGCTCCTCTCTTTACACACAGCAGAAGTCACCAAGAAGGCGTCACTGTCCTGTGGCTGCATCGCCACACCACGGGGAGCATCCTGGAGACGGTGTTCTCCTGTGTGCCTGTCCGAACAGGTGTCCCATCTGGGCGTCTCCTAGAAGTGCATTCTACAGGTCTCTGCTGCTGTGGGCCTTGGGCAAAACCACCCCCACTAAAAGTCCACCTACCACCGGCTTACCGAGAGACCTTACAACCGACTTCTCCAAGAGCGTGCATTTATCCAGCAAAAAAAAATAAATAAATAAATCATGTCTAAGCAAGATTTCTGGAACAACTTAGCCAGGTGAAGTCTAGGGCCAGGATTCAAGAATGCTCACTTTGTGGCTTACTCATTAAAGTGCTCCCCAAATTCTCTTACTTTTTCTTCCCTCACCTGTAAACTTGGAACTCACTGTTAAAAGGTCACCCCCAGCCTCCGTCTGGCTCCAAAGTCTCGCGAGTCTAACTCTGGAGGGGAGACTGGTTTCATGAGACTGGTTACGTCTCAACAATTCAAAACGGCCATTAAAAATGCAAAGGCAACTCCATTTTTAAAACACTGGTTGATTTCCTGGCCGGGCAATCGAAATATTCCCATTTTATTATTCACAAAGCTTTGTTGCAATGCAAGTATATTTGCCCCAAAGGGACACCCCTACTCTTCTCATGCAGCAGCAGGCTCTCCGTTTTCCAATTTCCTATTCGCCAAAAGAAAAACCCCTCTCTTTTCATGGCCTCGAGAAATGATGGCTGGGACTCTCAGGGGAAAAAAACAAATGGCACCCAAGCCGTGGAATTATTATTCGGTCTATAACTGTGCGAAGTATTGGCTTTCTCTGTTAAAATATAAGAGAAATTGCAGTCCACCCAGAAATGGACAAGGTACGTCCCCACTTAGAGAGATTTATGTGACTTGAGGCAGCAAGCGAGATATATGGACCAGGAGGAGCCAGCACTAGTAACGGACTCCCTGATTTCTCTCTGACAGCGCTCAGAGAACCTTCTAGGTGAAGTCCGTGATTACGGCAACGGTCATCACCAACAGTCTCAAGGGAGTTTCACGTCGAGCTCAGCACAAAGAAAAGTATCAAGGAGAAGGTGGTCATTTTTTTCCAATCGAAAAGAACATGTTTTCATCACGCCTATCACAACGCGCTTTCTCTAGAATCTTTGTCCTTTCGGTAAAAAGCCACATATGTCAGGATTTAATTGACTTAAAATATTATATCTACAAAGATACCATGTAATGTACCCTTGCAAATCGAAGCCGGATTAGATTAGTTTGAAACGCATTATTCTGAAAAATTTCAGCTGAAATTTGATTTCAGCAATGTGCTTTTGGTAATTACATAAGGGAGAATATTACGTATCCTCCAACACTTGAAGCATATGTACTGTTAATAGCACAGCAATATAGAAATTGGCTAATTTATTAAAAACCAGATACCCTTGACTGGTCTTCTGAGGGGATGGGGAGAAAATACACGATTAAACTTCTTCATTTGAAATTTTTATATATATACACATCTAAGTACACGTATTTATCTCTTACTTTAAATTATTCATTACACTCTATCTACATCACTCTTAAAAGAAAGGACAAATTAAATCGGAAACCGAGATGGCTATTTCACCCGCTATGATCACAAATACAAAAGGTCTCGTGACTATTCACACCGTTACTGGAGCTGTTAAATGGCTAACTTCCATGGAGGGCAGTTTGACAGAATCAGCCACAACGACAAACACACTTTGGGTTGCAGCAATTCCATTTCTGGGATCTCTCACCTGTAGACACAAAATAAGGTCAAACAAAGCTATTCACCGCATCACTGTTTGTGAATTCTGAATCATGTGATCATGTCCCCTATTCAGAAACAAATGCACAAAGGTAAGCGGTACACTGTTCGCTGGTGAGCAGCCAGTACACACTCACACGTGTGGCTACTTAATACGCACTTGAAGGACCACAAATTTTTAAACACCGGAACAGTTAGACCAAGACTGGTGTTAAAGAGAGCCATGTGATCAAAACTATAAAGAATAAAAATGAGGTTCTCTCTCTCTCTCTCTCTCTCTCTCTCTCTCTCTCTCTCTCTCTCTCTCTCTCTCCAGTCTTACAAAATAATAAATGACATGTAACAGTTTGGAGGAAAACCAATTAAAGGGACATAAATCATCATTAACCCCTTTCCCCCCGATGAATGACAGAGAGACACATGTTCTAATTAACACCGAGCAGCACTGTGTTGAGAGCAGTTTGCAAATGGAAATGAACAGATGGCAAACAAACATACGAGGCATTGGGGGGCAAGAAAGAAAACTCGATCTGACACTGAAAACTCAAGCCACTGAAGGAAACGGTACCCGCGTGAAAATCCCTCTGAACACAGGGCTGAGCTCCCCTGCCTCACTCGCTTTAGTTCTAGGTGCATCGGGTCTTATTGCTGAATTCGGTCCCCATGAGAGGCTAACGCTGTTCCCGAGCCTACCCCACCCATGTGCACGCAAACACTCCCGCATGCCAACCCAACAGGAAGAGAGCCCCTATCCCCAGGAAATGCAGGGCTCTGTTATTTCAAACCAATCTCATACCTGCAGTTCCACAAAAGGTCCTGGACATCCTCTCGGAGTTCGATGTCACCAGACCTGACCTGGAGGTTTATGCTTTAACAACCATCTATCTCTTTTCTTGCCTTTGACACAGATTCATGACAGGAGGCAGAAGAGAGAGAGACAAAGATTCTGGGGTTGACGAAACCCTCCTGGGACCCATGGAGCGGCGACCAAGGGGGTCATTCATTGCTCCTTCTGACCTCTCTCTTTGCTCGAGTGGGGAGGAAGGCATCATCTCTTCTCGTTTTCAAGAGCATCCCACTCTTGGTTGGTACCCAGGAAAACAAGGATGCCCCAAGTCATGGCAGTTCCACGAGCTGAACGCTCAGCAAAGAGCCAGTGACCGACTCCACGTGTGGGGGACTTCAGCACAGCTGACAGGTGCTCCTTCTCTCTGTCCCCACGGAGCGGAGCTGGGGAGACAGCCCCCTTCAGACAGGATGGCCCCCAAAAGCGTGACACAACTCTGGGAAAAAAAAAAAAAAGTCTGTTCATGACCCAAAATCAGGGTCCGGTTTCTGCCACTTCAGAACGACAGAGACCCGTTCACCGACATCAGCCCACACGTCACATCCTCGCGTCTCTCGCGGTTGTACCTACACGCCGTGTCGTAAGTGTACATTCTGTGGTGACTGACGGTACGTTCTGTGGATGAAAAATGTAACACGCTGTGAATAAACATCAGATCCAGTTTTCTGTGTGTTTGATTTGGAAACTCCCGATAACAACTCAAAGGAAGAAAAAAAAAAGGCGGCGTGGGCTAATCAGACTATCCTTAGCTACACCAACACTGAAGGCTAATTACAAGCACCAACGACCGTGCAATCCAAATTTTCAGACTTGCACTGTGTTTGAGAGGAATAGAAATACTACACACACAGACACACAGCAGACTTAGGCACACGCTTTACACAAAGCAGGGTTCACTCTACTATTATTGGAGGTACGAGGATTCAAACTCAATTCTCGTCTCCGTCTGAGACAACGCACTCCTGTGGTTTGAGGATATTTTTAAATATAAAAACGAATTATCCTATCTCATGGCCTGTAAATTCGATTTCTATTTCTGAGGCTGCTATCTGTTATGCGTCTCTCGGTAGCCCCTTGGCCTGACGGCTCGTTTACGGCCTGGTCTTCTAATCAATCCCAGGGAAGGCAGGGACCAAGGAGAAAACAAGCTTCCCAACCTCCTAGGAGGGTTTGCGAATGCAGCAACATGTCCACGATGCTGTCTATAAAACATCGAGTCCATGTTCCACGAAAAGACAGTCCTTTCTAAGTGGCAAGTTTACAGACAAAAAGTAGAGTACACACTGGATCCACGAAGAGCAAGGCGAATGCCAGGGACAGAATGTTTCCTCTCGGTTAGATCGTCCTGCGAAACTGATCGACCAGCCAGCACACAAGGAGAATGCGCCGTGCAAACTCTTACAGACCAGAGCAAGGGTTCTGCGTTGAGTCAGCCTCCCAAGAACTTTCAAGGCCATTCTCACCGCATCCCAGAGCGGTGGCGGCAAGCAGGGCACAACAAACACTCCTCCTTCCAAACCCCACGAACGCCTTAAAGAGAGAGAGTCCTTCACACACGTCAAGGAACGCAAATTAACAACCACAATCTACGTTAACCCGTGGGGGTGGCGAAGGCCAACAGCAACCCAAAGTAAACTGACGATGATAAAGGATTAAAACAGCTTATGGTTCTATAGTCAAGAAAAAAAATAAAATCATTCAAGTCCTTCCTCCTCTCTGCATCAGTTATGCGATCCTATCTGAAGAAGTCCAGAAAGTTCCTCATCAAAAAAAATGCCCTCAGGTTGCCAGCTCAGCCACCTGGTAGCTGTGACACCCCCCTGGGCAGTCTCCTTAACTCTGTACAGACCTTATTCTTATCTATCAAATAAGGGAGTAGAAGCAGGTTGACACTGAGGTTCCTTTCAGCTCTAACCGCCCACAGTTCATGATCAAAGGCTGTGGCCACCCCCTAATTCTGACCCCCTCCCAAAGCCTCTGCCTGACTCCTCTCTTCTAAGAGCTCTGTCTTCACTGTGTTTTCTGGACCCAGCAGGTGACCGTACAGGATGAAGACGAGACCCTTCTCAGACCTTCCTGATCGAGACACTTGCTCTGTTCATAAGCGTCTCAGATCACATGACAAGCACGAACAAAACCAAAGGATGAATGAAGATTATTCTTCAGGTGAAATCCCTCAACAAGGCAGAAAAACACATTGGTGCGGAGGAAAAAGCCATTTGGGGAAAACGCTGAGCCTTTGTTTTAGCAAAGACATCTAGAAAGCCCTTCTCATGCTTTACTGCCTGAGTCCCCTTCCTGAAGCTCTGCTTCTTCTTCCCGCCCATCTCTCTCAAGACCAGGAAAGATGGGGAGACACCGTCTCTATCTTCTGAGTCAGCCAATGCTAGGTCATTCCTTCATGCCTATCATTTCACACCCCGATTTCTGAGACTTCCTGGCCATGCCTGGTGAAGGCCCATCCATCTACCTAACGCGGGAGGTGACCTTTTCTAAAAGCATTTGAAATAACACTTTCCCACACGGGAGGTCCGCAAAGGTCAACCTCTGAATTCTTCCCACCCTTACGGTCGAAGTCATAAAGTTTTCTTCAACCTTCGACACACGCGCGAAGCCTCTGCGTGTGGAGCCTGCGGTCATTTTCGCCACGAAGCCCCACCCACCTTCCTCCAAACCAAGAAACGTTCGTGCACTTGGCCGAGTCCAGGTCATCGGTCAACTTATTTGGCAAATATCAATAAAAGCTTGATGTTTAGAACAGGAAATTCTAAGTCCGTGCTACGCCCAAGACGTAACGAGCACAGTGGTCCTGCTACTACTACATGCTAGGATGCAAACGTTCGCGCGCCAGGACAGACGTAAGGGCAGACGGAGGTTCTGCCTCCGTGGTGCTGCACGTGGTCCCCGAGGAAGCGTGAGTTCAGCTACTGTGCTACACACTCTCACGACCCAGCTCCAGCATCCTAATGTAGCACAACACCTGCAAGTAACTTCCGATGGCCCAAGTCTGGGCGAGCTGAAGGCTGCTGAGTCGCTGAGGCCACGTTAACACGGGAGCAGGAAGACACCTGTCCCTCCTGCCACGCCGTCCTCCCGTGCACGGGAAATGACGAGCGGCACTGGCCTCCCCGTCCTCGACTCGACACCCCTGAACCCACCCGGAGCCACGGGATGGGAAGAGAACTTGGAAGGTGCCTTTGCATCGAGGTCCCAAGTCGTCTGTCTCGTAAACGCACCTAGAGAATGGCCCCCGCGTGTCACCGCCAGGCGAGCGCCACTGTTGTTGAAAAATAAAGAGCTTGCTGTAAGTAGTTTCCCGTGTAAACAGCCTCACTCGGGGTAGCAAAGCTGTCACGTGTCCTGCTCTTTATTGTTTGCAGTTTCCAGTTTAGGATTTATCCAATTATCTCTCTATTGTCTGGCAGGCCTGGCTCGGGGCTGTTCGAGTTACAGGAAACGCTTCTGCGATTGCAGGCCCGCAGCAAACCCTGGAGCAGATGGCGCGGGAAGGGGGGAGGGGGGCCGGGCGGGGTGCGTGCATGCTGGAGGGGCGCAAGCTGGCGCGGGGAGGCTGTCTGGCACGACAGCCCGCGTGTGAAGTTCAACTGCAAAGCGACTTGTAAGCACTTTGCACGGGTCTGTGATTGATTGTAGGGAGTCACAACAGGCGAGGGGTGTGTGTGTGCATGAGGGTGGGGGAGTGAGGCTGTGGAAACGGCCTGAGGTGGCGGCCAACACACCTGTACCCGTCAAGGGCGTGGGGCGTGAAGGGCACGCACCGTGGGGGTGCCACACCGCCGTGGACAGCAGGGTTCTGCTGAGTGGTCCACAGAGGCCCGTGGACGGGGCATTCATTAAACAACTCTGGGGCAGACGGACGGACTGCCGGGCGGAAAGGCGAGGCCGGCACGGCCCCTCTGCGGCTGTCTCCCTAGGGAGCCATCCTGACACAGAAACCTCGCTCTGCTACAGCCGGGAGGTGCCTTTCAGGCCTGTGTCAGATCACGTCACCTCCCTGTCCCGGCTCTTTCCTGCCCATGGGCTCCCCATCACGCACATGACAAGACCCAAAATCCTCACCGGGGTCCGCCAGGCCCCCCAGAGCGGGACCGCCCCAGGACACCCGGGAAAGGTGTGGGGCCAGCCTGCGACGTCACGCAGCCACGGGGACAGCAGCAGCGTTTGGAGGGTGGCCGACCCGAAAGGCACGGGATGGTCCAGCACCACCGAGAAATGCCCCGCCCCCGTCCCCTGTGACGCCCCAACACCCGCTGGCCATTCCTGCAGGCGGAAAACCCAAGGCCACCTCCCGTGTCCAACGATGTCCTCCGTTTTGCTTAGAACTTTGCTAAAAAGTGTTCATCCCGGCAGAAGTGTCCATCACAGCACTGTAGGAGACGCCCACCACCTGTTACTGAGTCACCTGTAGAGAGCACGCCCGCAGCCAGCTGCCTCTGCTGCTACCATCACGCTGGCAATCCCGGCTGGGGGTGCAGCACGCGGCCACCCCGTTAGCACGTCCAGGGGCCTCATGCCTGCCCTGACGTGTCGTCACTTGCTTTATCACAATGGACTGTTCTCTGGAGGTATGTCCTTTATAGGATACTTAAGGCGTTCTACTGATGGTCTGGAAGGATGTGGGGAGGCAGGTCAGCTGTTTCTCCTACATCTCTCTCTCTCTCTCAGCCTCCACCAGGCCACCTTCCTCCATGCCTTGTACCACCCCTGACCCTTCCTTTTCTTTCCACTGAACTAATCACTGCCCAGCATTAAACTGTACACTTCACTGGTTTATCAATCTTCTCTGCTTCTAGACGGAAGTTCTAAGGGTCCAGGGACTCACCTGTCCTGTCCTGTTCCCTAGCACCAGGAACGTACCCGACCCGTAACAGGCACTTGTGACTCTTTGCTGACAAACCATGGAAGAAACAAACCAACTGCAGGCTGGTCCTCAAGGGCTCGGCTTCCCTGGGAACCAGCGAACCCTTCTGTAACTGCTGCTGTTGCTGCTGTTGCTGCAAAATGAGCTCTTTCTCCCAAGGCCGGTGCTTCTCACGCTGCGCCTGCCCGGTGCGAGAGCAGGAGGAGAGAGTGACGCCCGTGACGGGGAGGGTGTCGTGTTCTCGATAACCATCTCTCAGGACAAGCTGCGTGGAGCAACCCGGGTCTCCCCCTGGTCCCGGCACGCCCTGCCCCCCTCCACGCCCCGTGCGGAGACAGACACCCAGTGGACGCGAACGTTCGATGCTCGAAGGCGAAGTCCCTGAAAAAGTCACCAGCTGCTGTAATCCCGCACCCAGCGATGCCACTCGAAAACCAAAGCGGGCATTTTAAGATCGCTGAGTCCTGGCTGGTGATGGCCCACGTGTGTCTTCTCTTCTTCTTTTCCTCATTTTTGTTGATTACTGTGTCGCCATCCCCCGCCTTCCTTGCCATGAATTTTATTCAGACGTTATTGGGAAGAAATGCCATTTAAATCAAAATCCCAGTCGGTGCTTTTATGGAACTTGACAAACTGACTCTAAAAGCAGAGCCCAAAAGGCCAGATACAGGCAGGAAACACTCGAGGGAGAGAGGATGAGGCAGAGAACTTATTGCATTGGATGCCAAGACTTCTAAGGCTGGAATAAGGCAGACGCTGTGCTAGGGGCACAGGTGTAGGTGGACAGACCAACGGAATAGGACACAGAGCTCGTAATCAGATCCCCACGTAGACAGACACCTACTTTTTGAAAATCTTAACTGCAGAGCAGTAGAAAAAAAAGATGTTTTCATTCGCTGGACATCCATGTAGGAGAAACAGAAATCTCTGCCCTCCCCGCTCAGGACATCCACAGGCATCATATAAATGCAAGTGTGGATGGCCCAACAATACGACCTCTAGAAGTTCATATTAGAGAAAATCTCCATGGCCTTGAGTTGAGTTGGGGAGATTTTTCAGGCAAGACATGATGAGCATCCACTGTAAACGAAAAGAGCGATTTTAAGGCTAATGATAAGAAGGTCTTTTCGTCAAAGGATTCTGTTACGGGAGTGAGATGGCGAGTCCCAGAGGGGAAGAAGGGATCTGTAGCAAATGTGACGAAGGATGAGTTCAGTCCAGGGGATGGGAGAACTCCCACCAATCCATAAGGAAAAGCAGGCGATACAGTCCAAAAACGGGTGAGACTCGAATGGGCACAGCACAGAAGAGGATGATCGATATATATGTGAGAAAGCCATTAGTAATCGACCATTGGTAATCAGAGTAATACGGGGGTGGGAGTGGCCCTCAACGTGATACCATTATGAACGCACCGGAATGGCGAAAATAAAGACTGATCGTTCCAAGTCTGGCAGGTATGCGGAATATCACGGGTCCTCTCCCACAGCTGGTGGGAGTCTGAATTTACACAACCACTATGGAAAACCGTCTGGCGTGACCACGTTCCAGTACTCGGTATGGACCCAATACTCAGTGAAATTGTTATTCAGCCTTAAAAAGGGATGACGTCGTCTACAGCCACGCCACCCTGAATGAGCCCGATCCCGTCTGATCTCGGAAGCTAAGCAGGGTCGGGCCTGGTGAGTCCTTGGATGGGAGACCACCTAGGGAGACCAGGTGCTGTAGGTGTAAAGAATTAAAAATAAGAGATGGTAAACTGACAAGGTCCTTGCCATCTGTGAGGTCAACCAAGGGTTGCCTCACCTAAAAAAAAAACAAGGGGGTGAGGGATGAAGATCCAACACCAGCTACAACATGGATGGATTCTGAAGACATTGTACTGAGTGGAACGAGGCAACGACAAATATGACTCCACGAGGTGAGGTCCTTACAGGAGTCAAATTCACAGGGACAGAAAGCGGACCGCCAGCTGCCTGAGGCTGGGGGAGGGGAGGATGGGAGACGGCGCTCCACAGGAACGGGGTTTCTGTTTGGGAAAATGCAAAACGCTCTGGAGATGGGTGGTGATGAGGGCTGCACAGCAGTGTGAAAGTACTTAATGTGACTGTGCATTTAAAATGGTTAAAACAGTAAAATTTATGTTTTACATAAGTGCATATATATGTGAATATACACATATATATTTACCACAATTTAAAAAACTACTTTAAAATTTGAAAAAGGGCAGCAATCGTTATTGGTAAGGTACACCCACAAACCAGAGAAGTTCATTTTATCTCTCAGAATAGAGACAAGACAGCATAACCATCACAGGCTCATGAGTATTGGTCTGGCTGTTGGGAGTTGTTGTTTTTAAATCACCCTATCCAATACTCAATTAATAATTTCCTTAAGTTATTTCGTTGTTCAACATAAATACCAATAAGAATTTTTAATGGTAAAGAGTTCACTCAAATTAGTCCATAGCAGTAACTAATATTATCTGACTTACTAAATATTCTATTTGTAGTTTGAGGTAGCCCACAGCTCTCATTAGTTATGATGAGTTTAATGCTGATTAGGTAAGCCAAAGATTATAGTTGATGAAAAGGGCATTAATATTACCTGACTGAAACTCATTTCATGTAGGGTTTTTACCACAAGTTCTTGACGTATGTAATTAAGAAAGTTAAGCTTGAACGACATTTAAATTACAGTTTTGATAATCTTTAAACTGAAATTCCAGTCCATGAGATGCAACTAGAAATTATTTTTCTCATGTGCCAAAGGATCAGAATTCACCCCGGAAGTTTGTCAAAACTGCTTCCGATCGACAAAATCCCAGATGTGCCCGTAATATAGCCCATCGTGACCTCCTGGAAAATGATCAGACCAAACACACACTTCGGCCTATAGCTTAAACAATAAAGAAAGTCGACTTCATTTCTTTTTCTTTTTTTCCTCCTGAATGGAGGTCTGATTTGTCAATGGAATGGAAATCTTATTTTCAAAGTCGGCTTTAACATACATCTAAATAACATTTCAAATGTCATGACAGAAACACCGAGTCGGCATTACGACCCTTCCATAATCTACTAATGACTCCTGCGAAAGGCACTGCATCTTTGTAATCATCAAAAAAGTAAGATCATGAATGTCAAAACACAGGCTCTGGCTCACAGAACAACGCTTAATAAATGGCAGTAAAAAAAAATATAATAACAGCAAGAGTTGAATGTGCATAGCCCATGTGAGCTAAATGGATTAGCCCATCTTAGCTCAACAGATTTTAGGTCAATCGTTCCATTCCATTTTGTAAATTACTGAGCTGCACCAATTCAAAAATTCTTCTGAAACCCAATTCCCAGGCATTTGGCTTTTGTTCCCAGGGTTTCCACTGCTTTGGAGGATCCAGCTTTAATGGACTCTTTCTGAGAAATCGTCCATCAGTTCTGAGAAGTACTTTTATCGAACGCTCCATTTAACTTCATTTTGCAATTAACGAAACTTTCAAGACATATTTTCCCCTCCCCCCCTTTCCTTGATTCTAGTTACTATTTTTTTTTTTTTTGTCTTGCCTTTGGGTAATTAGGAGCAGAAAACTACTCCCACTAGGAACTCAAAGCAATAAATATGACAACAAAAACACCCAAAGCCAAAACAAATGCGATCTGCAGAGTTCTGAAAGGCTCATCTCTCAGAATTAAAAACATTCCGTGTCTCCGCTAAAGGTCTCTGGTCGCTGTCAAATGGATCGTTTTCTGATTTCAGCCAACTTCGACCAATAGTAAAGCTTTTTTGAGTTTTCTTTGTTGTTGTTGTCTTCCACAAGAATACTTAACCTTTTCTCGTCTGGGAGCTCAACTCCCTCCCTGCCTGTGCAACTCGACCAGCTTCATCATCAAACCAACCACCAATTTAATTTAGTTGTTTATTTTCTTGGCCGAAACATGTTTGCATGGTTAACTGAGTGCAAATGTCCTGAATCTGCTCTTCTTCCTTTTAAGTTTTAAACAAATAATCACTGGACAGCATCAGCCAGGACTATCGTCTGGAGGTGAGAGAGACACATCTTGCAACGCAGAAACACAGGAGGAGAGGGTATGCTGGGCAGAGACTGGGAGTCACTCCAAGCGCCTTTTCCCTGCATTGTGAAAACGTGTTTCGATCACTTTCCTAGTCGCCCAATGCACGACCCCCGGGTTTCCAGTTCAATTATATTCCTAGGAAGTCACAGGGCCCCTTTCTTAACGGCTAAAAC
The DNA here is from genome assembly GCA_004027375.1 of Macroglossus sobrinus. Lineage (NCBI taxonomy): Eukaryota > Metazoa > Chordata > Mammalia > Chiroptera > Pteropodidae > Macroglossus > Macroglossus sobrinus. Next base: position 5,964 of record PVKZ01004617.1, on the reverse strand, counting down.
CAGGAGGCTCGGTCCAGAGGAAGCGAAGACTCATTCAGACGCGAGAATGAACTGTTCCCACAGGAGTCTTTCCACTTCCTAGTTTGAGGTAGATCAAGCGCACTTTTAAAATAAACTTGGCCTTTGTTTCCTATTCTAATGGAAAATCTGACTGCAGACCCTGCAGCGACAGAAAAGAAGCCCGACTTTCCCGGGCAACAAGAATCCAGCTTGTCACCCGCACTGCAGCAGGTCAACACAAGGGGTACCGAGGTGTCCTTGAATGCTCGGAAATGGGATGTGGGCGGCCTTGGCCTTGGGCGCATCTGGGGAGCTTTAAAACACAGTGATTCCTGAGTCCCACCCTCCCTCCAGGCTCCATAAATTCTGATTAAGCTGGTCTGAGACGGAGCCTGGGCATTAGAGCTTTGAAGTGTGTCCTGCGTGATTTCAATATGCTGCCAAGGCTGAGAACCCCTGTGTCTTGGTCCATGAGGGCTGCCCTCACAGAATACCGCAGACTGGGTGGCTTACAAAGAACAGCTCTGGAGGCTGGAAGTCCAAGTTCAAGGAGCCAGCGGCTTCAGTGCCTGGATCCCACACAGCCGTTGGCTGTGTCCTCCCATGCCAGGAGCGGCTGGGCTGTTTTCTAAGGGCACTGATCCCGTCATGAGGGCCCCACCTCCATGATTTCATCACCCCCAAAGTCCCCACCTCCAAACATTATCACATTGGAGGCTAGGCTTTAACATACAAGTTGGGGAGGGAGGAGAAAACAAACTTTTAGCTTATAGCAGCCAAAGACCTGGTGAAGATGCCTCTATTTCATTTTAAAATACGGGTCAGTGGGGGCTCCCGCCGGTCACAGAGCTCCCTGAAGCCCTACGGGGCAGACGGGTGAAGCTGGGGCTGCGCTGAGGGTACAGGCGCCACTGGAAAAAGAAGACACCTCACGACCAGCCCCGGCACCCCACCCCCACCCCCACCCCCACTAGGAAGCCTAAGAATCCCTCATAAGTAACTCTGCAGGGTTCTCGCCCAAGGAACCAAATGCCACACTGATCACAGTTTCCCCAGTCTGGGGGCCCCGGAAGTGGTCATTCCCAGGCTCTGGGCCGTCCCCAAGGTGCCCAAACCCTTCACGAGCGTCATTCGCAACGAGGGGAGCTTTGCCAGGGGGCCTGGGCCCCGTTTCCGTGTGAGGGCTCCGTGCAGAACCACTGAATCCTCATGCTCTGGGTTCCCAGCGCTCAGCAGGGGTCTATCAACGAGTTATTATCTTGAACATCAAAATCCAAGAAAGGTACCTTCAGACCCGTGACTCAGGAGCACAGCATTTCAGAACTAACGCTGTGTTGCCCCGGTAGATGGGGCATCTTCAGATAAAAAGTCACGTGGGTATCCGGATGGAATTTTGGGTCGCAGCCTATGCCAGGTCGGGAGCGGGGAGCAAAATGTAGGGTTTTACTCAAAATCCTACGTTTTTACTAAAAATGCTAAGTCTGGCGTAGGCAGCGCTGGCTCCCGACTCTGGGAATCCCAGAAGGCCGCAGAGCTGGCCCTGACCAGGCTCCACTCCAGCGAGTAGGAAGGGGGGAAAGGTGTCGCTGGCCACATGCCACAGGGCCTCCCCGAGGCGCAGGGGTCCCACACATCGGGCTCCCCACCTCGCTCTCCTCCGGGGCAGACCACTGCCTGCTCTCCCAGCGACGCCACTCAAGGGACAGAGAAGGGCGACGCCACTCAAGGGACAGAGAAGGGCGTGTGTGCAGCAGCTGGAGGGAAGGAGGCTGGAGCAAGGATTCTTTATAAACGGAAAAACATCTCGCTCCCTTGTCCCAGAGCCGTGCTGTTCCCCGCCAAGCCAACGCTCCCTCGCTGTCCTGAGGAGGGGCTGGCCGGAGGATGGGCTGGCCGGAGGAGCAAGGTGGGTGTGGGCTCCGTCCTTGCGGCGTTCTCTCTCTGGCTGACCTCTGGAACGGAGCCCCAGGGGTGAGGGGCCTCTGCGATCCTCCTGACATCTTCCCAAGGACACGTGGACTTCATTGGAGCTGCGTCTGGGTAAGGGAGGCAGCTGCGGACTGCAACCGCCCCACAACCTTGCGAAAGGGGAACATATGCAAATGCAGGACGGACGGGTGACTGCCAGCGAGGTGCTGCATGGGAGCGTGATCTCTTAGAGGCTTGTGGGGGCCACACGCGAACACGTGTCAGCCGTGTGCAACGGCTGCTGGAGGAACGGGGTCCTGAGCGACAGAGGCCCACACGGGCTTGTCGTGTGTGGGGTCGGGCAGCCACGTGAAGAAGGTGCTGCTGATTTCTGTGCCTGGGCGGGGGCCTGGGCTGGGACCCAGATCCTGGCAGCACCTTCACGCAGCGGTACTGAGCAGGCTTGTCTCTGTGTTCCCTGCCTTCTGCTGGCGACTGAAATCCGACAACACACACACTACTTGACGGGGACGCAGGGAAGGCAGGAGGAGCACTGGCATCGGGCTCCCCACTGCTCTCGGGAAGCCTTCTCTACCCCCCCCCCACCCCTCCACCCCCGCTTCCTGCAACGGCAGCCTGCCAGGCTTTGCCAGGATGCTCTGGGCATCCTCAAAGGGTCACCTGAGCGGCTATGACCGTGACAGCCGTTTGAGAAGAGACATCTGTGAAAGTGTAATTTGCCCCGTCGCAGGCGAACCACCTGCATATATATAAAAACGGGAGCATGATGCAAAAGCAATGGCTGCTCTTCCTTTTCCCATTCCCAAAGCTGCTGTGATTATCATATACAAACAGAAAGAGAACATGGACAAAGGAGGGGTTCACTCCGACTGAAGTGGAGGTGAACGCAGCCGGAGCATGAGGCTGGGGTGGCCGGGGTGGGGGTGGGGGGGACAGGAAATAGAAGGCACTCAGGGTGAGTGAGAGGGAAGCTCGGTGCCAGCCCAGCGGGCCAGTCCAGGAGGTCCCCGCACACCGAGCGAGGCTCCCTTATGATTCCCAGTGGAGACCTGGGTCTCCTCTGACGCCCCTTTCAACATAAAGACCCACACGAAAATAACCCCACACAGCTCCACAGGAGACTAAGGGATGCGGGTTTGTACTGCAGGGTTTCCGAGGGCACATTCCACAGCCAGCTCTCACCCTACACCTCCTCGGAAGACACTCCCTCCCCAGCTCTTTGCTCCCTGGGGTGGCTGTCCCCATCTCTCCCTCTCTTTCTCCTTTCTCTCCCACCCCAATAGTTCTGGGCACCATTTCTTACTCAGAGCCCTTTACTACTTTTCTGGTTTCCCCACCAATCACTACATTAGCAAGACAAAGGGTCTTCTGCAGGAACCAACCTTCTTAGAAAGTATTAGAATTCTTTGGGCTGATAATTCTATATAGTCTTGCCCAGGCGCATACGAACAAGGGAATGGGAGCTCAGAGAAAGTCAGGATGTCTCAGAGGAAGAACAGGTGTTTTAGGGAGATATCACAGCAATGGACGGGCTGGGGACAGGTGCTCAAAGAGAGGCAGACCAATTCACAGGACGTGTGGAAAAGGCAAAGCTCCACAGAGGAGAAGAGTCGGGGGTCGCCAGGGGCTACCTGGAGGGTAAGGTTTGACTTACGAGGGTCAGCTGGAGAATTTTTTGAGTGGTGAGGGAACTGTTCTGTGTCCTGATTATGATGGCGGTCATGTTTCTATAGCTGTGTCAAAGCCCACCAAACTGTACACAACATGTGAATTTCACTGTATGTAGATTTCAAAATAGATTTCGAAAGGTGGCAGGGAGACCAGCTGAGAGTTTGCAGACCAGTCAAGAAATAATGAAAATCTGAGTGACAGCAGTAGCAAGTTTGAAAAAAGAGGGTGGGACCCAGGCGAGAGATTTCAGAGGTGGTGGTGTCCAGACGTGGGGGGCGGGAAAACACGCATGGTGAAGAACGCACGGAACTACAGACTGGACTTTTAAGAGCTGGAAAGGATCGAACGCTCTATCACACAGATGAGAAAACGGAGTTGAACATGATTCAAGGGTTTGGGTTTTGTCTGGGTAGATAGATGGTGATCTCATGAACCAGACAGAGCTGACACGGAACGGCAGGCCCGGGGAGGAAGTGGATGAGTTCACTTTTGGATATTTTGAATTTGGAACATTTATGTCACCAAGATTTCTTTTTTTAGTTTTCAGGAATTTGAAAACAAAATGGTTAGGGTTTTGGCATTGAGAGCGATGTCTTTCCACAAATACTGTTTCACTGAGGCTCCAGTAAAAAAAAAAAAAAAGGACTCATGGCTAAGGCTACAGAGTCCTACGTGAAGATGGACACATTTGATTACTCTGCATTGCAGGGTATGGGACCAGCAGTCACCGAAAATCGAAAACAGAGAATGACACAGATCCAATGAAGACTGCAGCCACATTTTCCATCAACGCATTTACCGTGAACGCGACATATTTTCATGGGTCGATGCAACCAAGTTTGCTCTTCCTTACCCATAACATATAGACCAAACTTTGAAAAAAAGTTGTTCTCCTTTCTTCTTGATGCCAGGATGTAAAATTCACTACTGTTTTGTCTTTGTTTATTTTATGACATGAAGCAAATAACCAAAGGAAGAGGAGCACTGACTCGCTAGCCCTCGTCAACCAGCAAGCAGCCTGGCAAAAGTGTCAGTGTTGCAGATTAGGACCACAATCAAAACTCCTGTTACTATTTCAGAGCAATCTGCAAAAGGACTTGATGTAACCAGCAGAGAAAAGAAGCCGTTTTCAACACCCTCACAGCCCCTGGGATATGTAACTAATTTTTAAGAGCCGGATCCTCAAAGTTACAAGCCACCAAGAAGGCATAACGTTCTTGGCTGCACAAAGTTGAATCACGGAATAACAAAAAAATATAAAATCAGTAACATTTAAAATAACTGCTTCCTGTTTTTCAAGAGCTGAGTAGGGTGAATTGCAAAGATGGCCTTAGGGAAGAAGCTGGAATGTAAGCGCCTTCAAGCAAAGATCTTCGTTGTGCTCAGTGATGTCACCACTGCCCACTGTAGCAGGTTCTCGGGCTATTATTGTTGAATGAAGCTGGAGAGGTGCGAACTGGTCAACATGAGAGACGGCAAAGCCAGATACTTCATTCATTCACTCGGCGAATGGCACTGAGCAGTAAGTTACGAGCACCAGACCGTTTTCAGGAACCATGATGGATATATAAGTGCAGCAGACACAGCTCTGGGCCTCAACACTGTTATAAGGTAGAAGAGGAAGAAAGTAAAGGATAGCCCGCATTTGCATATCAAAGCAGTTATCACGGAGCATGTCACTAAGCTTGGGAGCGAGGCACAGCAAAGGCTGGAAGGATGGTGGAGACGTAGAGGTCGGCAGGGTCACTCCCAGCTGGACACACCCTTCATCCAGGAGGTCTGCACCTTGCAAGAAGAAGAATTTTGTAACTTGGATGGAAGCAGAGTATTCTTGGATGTAAAAACAGCAGGGGAAGAAAAAAAACAAATCCCCAGAGCAAAGAAGACAGGTTGGGTTTAAGGAAGAGCAAATCTTGCCGAGGAGAAGCAGGGATGCTGACTGCTAAAACTTCACAAGCAGAGAGGAATCAGAGCAGCAGGCCCCTTCATCTTGCAGGAGAGAATAATTTTTTATTTTTTTAAAACCAGACCAGGGAAGAATTTTAGTCAAATCCGTTCCAAAGCATGAGATAAACTGGAGAGAGGAGAAACCAAGTGGGTGAACAGCATCACCTAGGCAAGAGTTAGTCAGTCCAGGAGGGTGGGGGGCAGCCGGACTAGAGAGGGGCCAGGAACGACAGGGTCTCTGACCTCCCCGCAAGCGGGGTGAGCAGAAACAGACAAAAGGCACCCCACGTCTGGAGCCTCCGTGACCCGGAGACCAGTGGTGACGCCGAGAGAGAAGCTGCTGAGTCCGAGAAAGGTTTTGGAAGGACGACCACGAGTTTAGTCCCGAGTTAAATGTTTTGACTACGTGTTCCCTGC
>PVKZ01004616.1:0-75926 GCA_004027375.1 Macroglossus sobrinus | reverse complement strand
ATAATTTTAGAGTTCACTTTCTTTGTAGATTTCTACTTCTAATAATGCCAGTATTTTGTTATAAGCCAAGTGTTGCACAAAAATTGAGTTTAGAAAAACTGCTCTATATCAATGTTTTTTGAAAGTGTTGTAAAGTTACTGAGGCAGTGAGAATTTTGTGAGCTCTTTGTTCTCTTCCAGTGATCTATGTATCTGTTTTTTTATGCCAATACCATACTGTTGTGATTACTATACCCTTGTAGTATAGTTTGATATTAGGTAACAAGGTAGCATCATCTCCAACTTTGTCCTTCTTTCTCAAAAATGCAGTGGCTATTTGAGGTTTTTTATGGTTCCATAGGAATGTTAGGATTATTTGTTCTAGTTCTGTGAAAAAATGCCATTAAATAGATAATGGTTAAAAATTTTTTAAAAATAGATAAAAGGCATATTCAAGAAGTTCAAAGAACCCTAAGAAAGATATGAAAACCCTCACACCTAGTAAAGCTGTTGAAAATCAAATAAGAGGAAAATCTGGAATAATAACAAATGTATTTGATATAAAGAAGGCAAAAAAGGAGAGAAAAATAAATATAAAGTAGGTGGGTCAATTAAAAGCAAATGTTAGATACTAACCCAACACCATCAGTAATTGAATTTACAGTAAATAGATTAAACATTTAATCTAGATGAAACAGAACAATTCAAGGAAATGCTATATGCAAGATGCTCACCCTACATACGAGGACAGGTTGAAAGTAAAATGATGGACAAAATGTATTTACATGCTACATAAACACTAACCATAAGTTAACTGGAGTAGCCATATCGACAACACAAAAAGTAGACTTTACGGCAAGATTCACTAACTGAGTTAAAAAAGGAATTTTCATGATTGTAGCTGAATAAGCCCTTAATAAAGATATTATAGATATCGAAATTAACCATTATTAGTATATGGCCAAAACCCAAGGAACTGGAAGTTTCAAGAAATATAACGAGGGAGTGTGGAACAAAACTTCTTGCTCCTATTGAGAGGAGTAGAATTTCTCAAAGAGAGACAAAGACTTCTGACCAGAGGGTCATGAAGGAAAGAGGAAACATGGGTTAGGAAAGAGACGAAGAAGTGATGAACATCACTAAAGCAGCCAGAGACCAACATCCACACCTAGAATAGCTGGCTCTTAGGGCACGTGGCTAGATTATTCTCATTTCAGGAGCTCACACACCAGTATCTTGAGTCAGGGGCCCAATGGAGTCCATATTTCATGTAGGATGTGTGTGAACTACCATGGAGAAAATTTGCCATAAAGACATTGATAAGCACTGGATTCTTCCTATAGCAGATCCTTTAGTATGTCACAGAACAAGCTCAGATATCCCAGTGGGACAGGGAAAGGTTTGACCAAGAGAGGCACATCCTGAAGTCTCTAAGGCTAGAACCCTCTTCTGCCTTCAAAGCTCATACCAACCCATCTACAGAAACCTAAATTTGGCGTAAGTTTTCTTTGCTACACATTGAGGTCAGAGGACCATCAATCGAAGAAGCTGGAAGGGGAAACATCACAGGCAGGAAGACAAAGTTCTGCCAAGAACCCAATGCTAGGGAAAAACTGCAGTAAAGCAGAAAAATGTCTGAGCTATGGGTTTGTGGGGGAAGAGAAAGAGACTCAAAGTCAGGCTTAGACTGCATGTACAGGGTTATTTGGGGGTGTAATTAGAATTCATATTGGGAGTGCTTTCTTTATAAGCAAGAAGATTTCCACATCTGCCCTCATAATCTACACATACACACATATCATCACCACCACTACCACCTACTCCACCATGTCCAGCAGTCTGGCTTAAAGACTGTGAATTCTATAAACTCTTATCTAAAAAGTTGACTTTCATTAGACAGACATATTCTTGCTGACACATTTAGCCTTTACATACTCTTCAAACTCCATTTCACCCATTTCTCTCTCTCTCTCTCTTTCTCAGACACACACATGTACACATATGTATGTGCATACACAAATCTATTGACTAAAAGAGCAGAAATACCAAAATACTTGTGAGGAGAGACAATATAGAAATGACAGATCAGAGATGCAGCCTGGGGCAGTCCCTCAGCCACAATGCATTTCAGGAAGAGATCAGACATTTTCTGAGCTTTTAAGTATTGTTGGAGAGGGCTGAAACACAAATATGGGTCAATCTGAGAACAAACTTTACATCTCTGCAATATCTCACTTTTGAACTTGCAAAATAGGGTAACCACGGGAGAAAAATCAACAATGATTGTCACTAAAGATTACATTTGGTCAAAATCAATGGTCAGAGAGAGGTGTTATCTTTCCAATCCCAGGGATCATTTCTTCCAGAATTTTAGAGCTAATCTGGTATCACTGCTTATCTTAAGGAGTGAGGCTTTTCTTATCTTGAGCACCGACTAGATCACTAAAGAGGAAAATAACAAGTCCTTGGAGAAAGCAGTGTCCATCATAGTCATTTTGACCCTCCTGTCTTCAAGCAGTAGTCTCAGCTTCCTCAAACCAAATAATGAATCCTTCTAGTCCTTAATGGGGGCTCCTACAGCAGGACATTGCCATTGTCTGAGAGCTAGTAGAAACCCTGCTTAACATCTTCCTTGCTATCAGAGACTATATCAAAGGAAACTTTCTGAAGTTCAAATGCCAATTAGATGCCGAATCTTAGTTATCTCCTTATATGAGATACAAGGTTTTCTGATGTCAGATATTATTCTGCTCCCAAAGCTGGTACAGTAAAGGTATATCTCAAAGATATATATATATATATCCCCTTCTTTTCTTTCTTTTCTTCACTCCAGAGGTCTGGTGGATGGCTGGTTCAGCTCAGCTGATGAGATCAGTCAGATGTAGTTTCTGGGTCAGTTCTACTACTACATGGGCCCAAGAAAAAATGATTTGGTTTAACTGGGCCTAGATTTTCAATGTCAAATGACCAACATGTTGTGGCGCAAAGAAACAAGAAATATCTACTGACTTTTTGTAAAAACAAAAAGTCAGGTGAGTAGAAAATTAAAATTAGGTAAAACATTTTCTGGTAAGTGGAAAAAAAATGTGAGACAGACAGTAATCATGTCAAAAGGACATGATTATTGGCTTCATAGGGTGGGATTTCATCTCATTCTATTTCTGGTTAAGAGAAAGTTTTACAAAGATCCAGGGCTTTTGATGGCAACAAATATAAAGTCTGCCTTTTCTTTTCTTCCCTCACAACACGGAGAATTTTTTTTGCCCCTAAGACTGCCATAACTGGTACAGACACTTCACCTAGGAATAAATTATAGTTTCCTGGGACATGGCGGGACTATAGATTATGAATTAGTTACATCTTTCATCTGAATTCCTCTCTGGATACTGCTCCCTGCTGCAGAGTTTCATCATCTAAGGTCTCATCCCTTCCCCAGGGACAGCCTATAACCAATAACTGGTCAAAGCAGGAGTGTTAAGGCCCAGTTCTTTTGCTTCATGAGGACAACCCTGAAAGAACATCTTAACTCTCAAGCTCCCCATGGACACCAACCGGCCACATGGTGGCAAAGTGACTGCACTTAACTCCCTTCACCCTGGAAAGGGCAGTGATCGGCCTTCACTGGAATCATCACATAGTTCAAGTATACGCTTGTCTTTCTGGCTGCAGAATTTCAGATGTTACCACTACTTGGATCCAATAAAGTGTTTAATTTATTGATGTGAGATCCTGCACCATGTTGCTTCAAACCAAGGGATTCACTTCATGGTAAAGGAGATTTTGCAAGAGTTACATAACTTTTGGAAAGTGAATCTGTTATACTGTCAGAGTGATGAAAATGCCTATTGAAGATATCGCCGAAGACCAGCTTGGAGATGATACCCTGCAAAGATGGGACCCACCCTCCACAATAAAATATATATACTATAAATCAGTTACCATTATATGGTTACCCATGATATATCCAACAGGTCAGAATACACAGACCAAAGAATCAGTGAACATAGAAGTGGCTATGTTTACCCTCATTCTCAGTGGTCCACTTGAGAAATTTAGGCTTTTTATCTTCCAAGTCTAGGCTTTGTGGATTTAGAAGATCTGATTCATAGAAGGAAAAGTGATTCCACAAAGAGGCACAGTGTTACATTAGACTTTAAGCTATAAATGCTTCTTAGTCACTTCAGGATCTTCATGTCAAATTATCAACAAGCAAGAAAATGAAAAACTCTTTATAGGGGTAAATGGCCTTAATCATCAGCAGGAGGAGAATACTGTACAATGAGTGCAGACAAGAATATATTTGGTACTCAGGTCAAATTGGGGTATCTTTTGGCCACACTCTTGTCCCATTTTGATAATAAATGTGCCAGTACAACAGCCACAGCCTGGGAAGTGTCTGGTGGCCAGGGCTTCAGACACTCCAGGTTAAGGGTTTGGATCACCCCACCAGATAAACTACCTAGACCAGCAGAGGTGTTAATAGAGGGTGAAGGAAATATAGAATGTGGCAGAGGAGGGAGGTGATGATTGCAGTGGTGGACTCAAGACCCAGCTGCAGTGGCAGACAAGGGCTGCTGCTTGTCTTACTAACCTTTCTCTTGCAAGTTTCCCCAGAATAAGAAGCATACAAGAATCCAAGAAGAATTAGCTCTCAGTTCTAATGTATAAAGTATATACTGAATGTATTTTAAAGTGAGTGAACTAGAGAGGCACAGAATGTGGCTGTGGTGGATGCCACGCTGTGACCCCTTTTCTCACTAAAACACTCATTTCCCAGCTTCTATGGGTGTTGGTGGCTGTCCCTTCCTTGGGGATAGTCCCCATTCAGTACCTGAATATACAGGCTCAACCCATTTGCCTCCATTTGAGAAAACGAGGAAGGGGATGCCAGCTCCAGTGTGACATCAATTGAGACCTGTTGTGACTGCTTTACAGTTCAACTTAGACCCTTAACAGTTTATCTTAGTCCCTGAAGAGAGTATTCCTCTATAAACTTCCTGCTCTCAAATGTCCATCTCAGAGCCTGTTGTTCATGGAACTAAGCTTATAACAGTTGTGTGAAAATAGCCAATCACTTTAATAGTGACTATTTAAAATGTTAGCTTTTGGTCCTTATTTTGGCACCATATATGAAGCATTGGAGGTTTTAGCTCAGGGTTTACTACTCTGTCCATTTCTCTAAGTTACAAGTGATATTAATACCCTGAAGTATGAGTCATGGCAGATCACAGGCACCTGGTACCAGTTCTACTGGGAATCCAAAGAAATGATAGGAATCTGTTTGTTTTGATTATGCAGCTCATGATGCTTTCCAGGATATGTTCATACAAATTAGTGGTTGCTCTCTTTTGAACTTTTTATCATGATGTGTAAGTCTCTCGTCTGGCTTCAGGGAGAGGCTGCATCTGGCCTGGAGGATAGGAGCATCTGGTTGGGGATATTCTCATCCTGAACACAAGCACTCTGAGTTTTCTCTTTCCCTGCTCTGATGTGGGTGAGCTCTATCCTTGGAAAGGAATATACCTCTGAACTATAAATCTGTGGTGGTTGTGAAGGTTCTGATATTCTTTAACATTTTCTTATGGAACTATATGATGGAGCTGAGGTCCTCAAAGCACAGGGTCTTGGCCAGTCCCTGCTAGACTCTTACAATCTCCCATTGTGCCTGAAGCTGTGACTTCACCATCTGAGTGCCCAACAGGTGACAGTTAGGAGCAGGATTCCCCCATGTCCTTTCTAATCCTGAGGATATGTTTTCTTCAGGGACCCATTCAGGCTTAAATCCTGGCCCTGGGATCTTTGTGACAGGTATCCTTGGTTTCATCTTGGGACCATGCCTCTTTCTTTTTCTCATTTTCTTGGCAATTCAGCAGTGCAAAAAGAAAACAAAGTGCCAAGGTAGACTCTAAAAGGTAGAGAAGGATGAAGAGAGCTTGTGGGCAGTGAATGAGAAGGGGCCCATTGTGATGTGAGATACTGAATCTTCATCTTGTCCTCATTACATTTTTGGAAAATGATGCCTGTACTTCTGTGGACTCTAAGCCTCAGTGACTTTGGACTAGGAATGTCAAGGAAACATGGGATCATATACGATAGCAATAAATTCAGCACCAAGGTTGAGGACATAGGATTGGGTCGAGGCTCTGATGAGCTGAGAGAGGCCTCAGAGACTGCAAATGTGACTCTATATAAATGTGTTTCAGGATGAGAGTTTCTGTCTGACTCAGAATTTTTGTGTCAATCTTGCCCCATGTAAATATTATCTATGTGAGGTTATAAGTGAGGACATAGATGATGACCATAAAACTAGGGAGGAGAAACAGCTGGAGTCAGATGGATCTCTCTTGCCCTCCCTAGTATGTTTTTCTTCTGATCATAAATTATCATACGGGCTCATTTGCAGCATCTGTGGGCACAGCATTTACACACAACATTCTTGTGTCCCACCTTATAACCATAGCTTCCTCCACACTATGACGATATCAGCAATTCCCTCTGATCCCCAGTGAACAGTCTTCTCTCTAAAAAGAAAATATATCAAATCTGAGGTTCTGTTTTGAGTCATATATTTTTTACATGTGCAAATTTTTCTTTTCATCTCTGTTTTTGAAATGTCTCTTACCTGTCAGATCATTCTGTGCCCAAACTGCCATTGTGCACCAAGGAGTGTGAAGACAAAATTGGTTTTGGACATATAGTAGGCAAGGCAGCCAGTCTGTTCTTGGAAATGGGGATGAGGGCAAGAAAGCCTTGTGTGGAGGAGACATAGAAAAGATTAGCACTTTGGGAGATTGCAACCTCAGTTCTCTGAAGAGGAGGGTCTGGTTTTCTGGGACCATTTCTCCAGGTGGTTTAAACTCTGCTTTTTTAATTTTAATTTTAATTTTTTTATAACACTCCTGTGAATGGCTCGTGACCTCAGAAAGGAAGATATAGACTGAATTTTCCACATGCATAGATGCTCTAATAGTTTCAGATATGTGTTCATATATAGATAATGTAATTGTATTTCCCAAACCAAGATATTTGGTTTGACAAAAAGTTGTAAAAGTTTTTAAAAGAATTTTTATTTTATTTGTCATTTATGACGTACAAGATTATATTAGTTCCAGGTGTACAACACAATGTTTAGATATTTATATAACTTATGAAGTGGTCACCCCAATAAGTCTCATACCCGTCTGACACCATACTCAGTTATTACAATGTTATAGACTATATAGTGTTTTATGTCTCTGTGACTATTTTTATTACTAGCAATTTGTACATCTTAATCTCTTTGCATAAAAACTGTAAAAAGTTAGGGTGGGATATGACAGTAAATATCATTTTACTGAACTATATTGAGATTTGGTGAACATTTTTGTGTTTTATGGGGATAATGCTACCAAAGTTTGAAGCTGGTATTGGAAGCTAGATTCTTTAGGAGCTGGGCTGTTCTTATTCCCTCAGTGTGTTTGGCCATGGTGAATGTAGATAGTCTTCTCACCATATCCTAGAAGACACTGGTGTATGACATCTTGGAAAATAGCTCTATTATAAGTAGTTATACTCTTTCTGTAAACTTACTCTCTATTCCACTATCTCTGAATTGCTTGTTTTGAAGAAATGAAGTAACCCTCTAGATTTAAGGCAGAAATATAGGAAAGTCAAATGATAAACTCTTACATGTAAAAAAGTGCCTATATTTACCTCCAAATTCTATCCTTAAGTGTTCTTATCAGGGGAAGGGGAAGGGAATGAGGTCTATTATTTGTGACCTGCTGTGTTAGAGTCAATAGGCTCACATATTATACAGGTTAGGGTCAGATTAGCTAATCTTCTGAACTTCTTTGAAAATTCATTGAAGTTCACATATCTGCTGGGAACAATTTTACTATCTACTTAGAACTTGTCCAAATCCTCAAATCCTTTGAGAAATAAGGCGATTCAAGTTACTAACTCTATGTACTGTCCCTAGTATTTCTAATGGTTCTTGAGTGTGTATGGGCTAACATACTACTACTTCTTAACAGTATTTTTATTTAATTCTCAATCTCTGTTTTCTTCCTTTTTTTCCTATGCATCCTGTCTTCTCTCTGACTTATTTCATCTAGTGTGTTGACATTTAGCTACTTGTTTCTCCTCTAAAACATTGCTATCAAAAGTTTATTTTATATAATCAGTATTTACTAGTTTAGTATTAAAGGTGGATGAAGAGGGAATATAGATACCTGAAAGAACTTCTTTTTGTTTTTGTTTCCATTTTAATCCTAACTGTTACCATTACTATTAATTTCCCTCATACAAGTTTTGAAATGCCTCCCATAAGATCTCTTGAAATTGACTTTCCTGCTTCAGGAGTGGGGCATCTATAAGGGGAGAATAAAGCAATAAAACTTTCTTCATCCAACTAAGACAAAGTATCAGAATATTTTTCACTTGAGACTGTATGCTTGATTCAAGGACAAAAAATCAGAGAAAAGGTTTGTCTTTCTAGCCGTCACTGTCTGGTCAGCTTTTGGTTCCTGGATTCTCATATTTGAGGTACCTTTGTGCACAAGCTGACCTTGCTAAACAGGATTTGCACATTCTGCCTATTTAGAGTTTAAGCCAGCCTTGTGTTTTGGTCTAGCAGGGACTGCCTAAATTTGTGTATAAGAATATGACAGAATTTTAGCATAAAACAGATGAGTCTAGTTAGTAGGTACTCACAGAAATCTTGTGCACATAGCAGATTTACTGTAAAAAGTATAAGTCCAATTATAATCTTTAGGCACTGACAAGACCTTCTATAATAAAATATGTATGTAGAACATTAACCTTTACTATTACCCACAACCTACCCCCTTTTCCTGAATGAAAAGCAAGTGCTGTTATTTCTTTTTTTGATATAGCAAAATTTTATTTCCTTTACATACCACTATGGTTATTTATAACTGCAGTAGGCTTAATGATGAACAGAAAAACTTCCTGCATCTTTAGTAATATCTGATTAACAGTAATGTCAGAAGCCTTACTGATCTCTACTTGGCAGAAATTTGTGGCGTACTTTGTACATCTTAGGTTACTCTAAAAGATCTACAGTATCTACAGAATTTCCTAAAATAACAGTCTCACCATTGATCATTTATAAAGATAAAGGGATAACTAATTTTAGAAATTTGAATTTGATGTATTAATTGGTAACATTTTTGTAGTTTGGCTTAAAATGACAAATATTTATATTATGTTCTCAAAATATTTCTTCTTCAGTGGGGTAATTTGTTTTATATGCCATGACACCATATTCTTGCCAAAATGGTGAATCAACAGAGACTGCTGATTCTCAAAACCAGTTCTGGAGAAATATTACAAATGAAAGAGAAATGAGTATCTAAAGAATTAACCATATCAGAGTGAGACCATTCTGGAGTAGACTGAACTGGTGAGTGGAGAGAGGTGGGCCAGGCAGAGGTTGGCGAAGTGCTGCACCTACCTGGGAAGAGAGCTGCGAGGAGAGAAAATTAAACTGTAGACCAGAACAGTTCTCAACTTGCATTTTCCCCAATTAATCTTATTGCTTATTTTACAGCCACAAAATTTGTAGTGGTAATCTAAGCTTCTTGTTGTGTCCATGACAAATATGAAAAAGTGCTACTAAGTTGATAAGTTAAAAAAAATTAAGATACAAACAACAAGATAATTCAAGATGAATAAACGGGTGAGTTGGAATATCAATTCAAATATTTTTACAAGAAGGCAAGGGAAAATAAAGATATAGAAAATATAAAATACTAAGAGATATAGAACAAAAAAAAACAAAAAAGCACCAACACACAGTTATTTGGGGTCCCAGTAGTAAGAAACATAAAAATAGAGAGGAAGAAAGAGCCGAAGAACCAACAGATAGAAATTACATAGAATTTTTAAAAAGTACGTAAGGTCTCATTTTGGAAGGACTTGTAGACTGCCACTTAATTAAAATAAGAAAAAATATTTACACCCAGACAAACCATTGAGAAAATAACAAAAATATTATAGTAAATATCCAGAAAAAAGAGCACTTTTTTTTTGCCAAGAAATAAGAATCGGATTGACTCTAAACTTCGCCGTAGCAACATTACTTAGAAGAAGATAAAGTAATATCTTGAAGGAAACAAGACCATTGTATTTGGAATTGTATATAGAGCAAAAATATCATTCCTGAGTGGAGAGAAATATTTTATATGAGCCACAATTTTATAAAAAAATATATAATGCTGCTGCTAACATAAGAAGAAACAATGAAATTGAATTCAACAATAAGTATAATAGAATTGAAGTGCTATGACTCAAAAATCAATCTTCTCAGTAAAACAAAGGCCTTGATGATTTTATTGGTAAGTTTCATCGAACTCTCAAGCAACGATTTCTATTTTATGGAGAGAAATAGAAGCCACAGAACATAGAGGAAAAAAGTTCCAGCTCATTTAACAAACCTAGTATAATACTAATTTTATCTTTTTATAGAGTTACAAACTTAGAGAATAAATTTCACAAACACTAAGTGCACAACTCAAGAACTGTAACATATCTGTATACCCATGTATGTATATGCTAGATAAAGAATATTTCTGTACCACAGAAGGCTCTTTCATGCCTGCCTTTCCTGTCTACCATTACGTTGTTCTTATCATGACAGATTAGTTCTGCCTGTTTTTGAGCTGTTTGAACAGTGAGAATTCTTTCTTACCTGGCTTTTTTTTTTTTTTTTTTTTACAAAGTAGTAAGTCTGTGAGATTCAAGTATGTTGCTACATGTAGAAGTATTTCTTTTAAATTGCTGTCTAATGCAAGACTACATTATAGTTTATTCTTTCATTCTTCTGTGTTTTGGGAATGAAATTATTTCTAGTTTTTGACTATTATAAGTAGAGCTGATGTGAGAAATAATAGGGAAGCAAAACAATGAGTTTCTCTATTTACCAAAAAACATTTAAAGATATTTATAAAAGCCAAGTATTACCCAAAATTGATAATGAAAGCCTTTCTTAGGAATACACTTGAAAGAGAAAGTGTTATGTCATAGGGTATAGTATGTGTATATTTTGTAGATCTCAACAAATAATTTTTAAAAGTGATTTACAAATTTCTACACCTACAAGCATGCTATTGTTAGGCCTTTTATGTTCATTCTACTGAAAATATGTACTTTTACAAATGTCCAAAGGAGTTTTCCAGAGGGTACATGATGTGTGAGATCATAATGAACTGAATGGAGAAGAAAATATGAGAATATAGTTGTCTTTTTATAG
Organism: Macroglossus sobrinus; assembly: GCA_004027375.1. Taxonomy (NCBI): domain Eukaryota; kingdom Metazoa; phylum Chordata; class Mammalia; order Chiroptera; family Pteropodidae; genus Macroglossus; species Macroglossus sobrinus. Next base: position 64,693 of record PVKZ01004616.1, on the reverse strand, counting down.
CCCAGACAATAAAGAAATTTATAAAAATGTAATACAATGCTACCTATAATTTTTGTTTTGAAAAAATGTTTTTTATTAAGTTTATTGGGGCAACATTGGTTAATACAATAATATAATTTTCAGGTATACATTATAATGTAACATCTGTACATGCTATTGTGTGTTTACCGTCCAAAGTCCAGTTTCCTTCAGCTACCATATATTTGATCCCCTTTACTATTTATGGCAACATGTAATGGGATTACTATTATTTCTAAATGAATTAATAATTAAATATTTAAACATTTATTTTAATTTCTAATATAAATATTGACAGATGTAACCCACATTAATAAAGCTTTGGGGTATTCTCAATAATTTTTAAGCATGTAAGGGGATCCTGAGACCAAAACATTTGAGAATGCTGTTTTATAGCATTAAAATCTCAATTCATTTTTTTTGAAGAATCTTTTAATAGACTTCATTTTGTGGAGTAGTTTTAGATTCACAGCACAATTGAGTGGGAGGTAGAGTCATTGATTGAATTTTTAAATGTAAATCACCCTTGCATTCCTGGAATAAAACTTTACTTGGTTATGATTTATCACCTTTCATGAATATTACTGGATTCATTTAATGAATATTCTGATTAGTCTTTTACAACTATGCTAATGAGAGGGTTTGATAGTGTTTTTTTTCTTATAAAATTTTTCTTTGATTTTGTATCAAGGTTATGCTAGTCTCATAAAACATGTTTCATACCATGGCAGTGTATGTTTAAAGGTACTATTATTTCTGATTTAACTACTTGTGAAAAATAGTTGGTGAAGCTGTGTAAGCGTGGAGTTTACTTTATGGGACTGTTTTTACTAATGGATTCAGTTAAAAAAAAACATATAAAACAATTCAGCTTTCCAATTCTTCTTGTGCCAGTTTTGGCAACGTGTTTTTTTTTTTTTTGAGAATTTGCTCATTTCATCTATACTGACATAATGTTTATTATATCTTCATCATTTTAACATCTGCAAAAATTTGTAGTGGTATACCCTTTTTCATTCCTGTTGTTAGCAATTCGTACTTTCCTATATTCTGTATCAATCTTGCCAGAGGTTTCTCAGTTTCATTAATCTTTTCAAAGAACCAGTTTATGGCTTTAATGATTTATTCTACTGTAGGTTTGTTTTCTATTTTAACTTTACTAACTTTGTCTTCATATTTTTTTCATTTTTTTACTTACTTTAGATTCACTTTGCAGTGATTAAGAAAATGTAATTGTCTATAAATTTCCTTCTACATGCTACTTTATTTAGTAATCCCACACATTTTATATGTTTGTATTGTCATTCAGTTCAAAATATTTTATAATTTTCACTGTAATTACTCCACTTTAGCTGAATAATATATCTGAATGATTTAAATTATTTGATAGGACTGAAACTTTTTTGTAATTCCTCCAAAATAAATCTACATTGAACTTATTACCTAGCTTATTACTCCTAGATATTTATTGCAGAGAAATAAAAATTTATGTCTACACAAAATCTGTATATGTTTGCTCATAGCTGCTTTATTTGTAATGGCTCAAAACTGAAAACAACCAAAATATATTATCTTTGCAACTTCCTGTGAATCTATAATTAAACCAAAGTGCCCTTCGATAGATGATTGGATAAAGCTGTGGTACATATATACAATGGAATATTACTTAGCCATAAGAAAAGATGAAATTCTGCCATTTGGGACAACATGGATAGATCTTGAGATTATTACACTAAGTGAAATAAGTCAGACAGAAAAAGTTGAGAATCATATGATTTCATTCATATGTGGGATATAAAACTGAAAGCAACAAATGAACAAGACAAACAAACAGAGACTCATGGACATAACAGTTTAGAGGTTACAAGAGAGAAAGAGGGGAGAGAGGAGGTAGATAAGGGTAAAGGGGGCCAAATATGTGGTTACAAAGGAAATTTAACTTTAGATGGTGAACACACAATGCAATATACATATGAAGTATTATAGACTTGTGCTTTTGAAACATATATAATTTTATTAACCAATGTCACCCCAATAAATTTAATAAAAATAGTCAATAACAAATAATAATTAATAATTACGTTATAATGTTTAGCAGAACTGTTATAATGAAAATTGCATTTACTGTAGACATATAACTATGCTTTAAAAGCTAAAAAAGCCTGTAAAAAGTGACTGGAAGAATATATATATAAATGATGATAATGTTTGGTAACAAAAAAATCAAAATAAAAACTTTTTAAAAAGTTGACAGTTTCTGTCTGTTGATATACTGGACGGACACACACACGCACGCACACACACACACACACACACACACACACACACACAAGTTTTAACCTAATTCCTGGAAACTAAGTTCATACTTAAGAAAACCTAAGAATTTTTTACATGAATAATGGGTGGTTTATTCTCTTATTTTCATTTAATTGGACAACTTGTCACAGTGAATTTACCAAATATTTATTAAAAAGCCATCCTTGATGCTAATTATGTCATAGAACTTTCAGAAACCTTCAGTTGGCAATCTTATCATAAAGAATAATCTAGACTTCTGAGTTAAGATGGCAGTATAGAAGTTTCTAGTGCTCATCCTCTGCCAGTAATACCAATTCGATCAACTATCCATATCAAAATACTTTCATAAGAGCTAAAGATTGTAGGCAACTGATTACGGGATCTGGGGGAGCAAAGAAATAAGAAAAGACATATTGAGGAGGATAGGGAAGACTTTTTCACTTTACCCTTGTAACCTCTCCTCCATGCCAGGCAGCCCAATATGGAATAAGACACCCTCCTCATGGAAGATCGGGAGTAAAGTGTGCTCCTGGAGACGATATGCAACAAGTCTTGGAATATGGCAAACATGTGGGGGCACATTAGCATCTTGTCATGGAGTCTGCATGGTCACCTGAGGGAAGCTTGAATTCAGACCAAGAATTGAGGTCAATGCATGCACTGTGAAGTGATGGTAGGACAGAGCGTTTCTTGTGACAGTGGGCTGAGAATCTCTAGGGAAAGTGACTTGAAGCCTGCGACAATTTCTGCTGTCAAATGCTCTTTTGAATGGGGGAGAATCTATGGATCTAAGTTTTTAAAAAAATATTAGATATGTTTGTGTAGTAAGAGGTTAGGATTGAGGAGATATTCAGAGGATGGTGTTAATAAGAACAACTTCACTGCTTAAAGTTCTGTTTAGTTCAGAAGACAACATAACCCCCATCCTGGAAAAAAAAAAAAAAACAACTGTTCCCTCCCCATTTACATGTGACTAGAGAGATATTCCCATGATCCATGACACACATTCCTGATATGAATCAGCACACAAAGACAGGGTTTTCCAGAGTTTCTAGGAAAGGATCTGAAATCTTTCCTCAGGACAATCTGTCTTTTTTTGATCCTCAACTTAGACATCATTCTGTTTAATAAGACTGACTCTAGGGCTGTGAAGTCTAGGGAAATAGTTTTTTCATTTTGTGAATGGATGTGGTTCTGGTGCAGTGAGATCCACATTCTAAGTATCTGTGCAGCAATATAGCCTCTTAATGGAGCTATAGTAGAAGTGAAGCTCCCTGAGATGACTTGTTCCTGAATAGTATAAATGGAATGAGGCTCAGCCAATCCCTACCCAGACTTTCATCACTCCTATTATGCCTGGAGCTGTGACTTCATCACTGTGATCACCTAGGAGGTGAGACAACTGGGGCAGAGAATTCCATATCCTCTCTCAGATCTCGATGGCAGAGGTTGAAGCTGGGGCCAGTTTATTCCCGAATGGTGTTCCTTGGCTGTATGCCCTCTTTGCTATGCTCTTTGTATTTTTTCTTTTTGTCATGTTCTCTCCCTTTTTACTTGAGATAGACCAACATATAAAGAAATGTAAGTGCCATGGTGGGTCTTAGGGCACAGGGGAATTATAATGAGAAAATGGATGTATGAAGGGAGGAGACAGTATACATTATAATGTGGGAGTCATGACAGATATGTCTACTCTTTTCTGATCTCTCAGGTCTTAATGACCCAGTGCTAAGAAATCTGAGAAATCATAACCTTATATATGTTAGAATAACCAAGATTATGACAGATCAGACAGATTATGACTGGGTTAGGAAACCCATTCCTGGTATACCCATGGGGCCCTGCCTGAGTTGACATAATACTTAAGTATAAGGATAAAGGGACCCCTGTAGAACCTGGGAATATATGAGGGAATTTCTGGATGACTGTCTCTGACCCAGTGTGCTTGTCTTAGTCCTGATCAAATGCAGGTATTCTTTGCGTAATGCTGTGTGTAAGAATAAAGAAAATAATGAGATAAAGATGGACCATCTGGGAAGACCAGGTAAGTATTCTTTGCCCTTCACCTCTGGTTCACATGGCCAGAAGCTGACAGTTCTGGTTAACTCCCATGGTCCATTTTCAAAATTGTTGAGAATCCCATACTCAAATCTGATCTCAGTGAGACAGTCCTCTCATGCCATGTTTAGCCTAGAACCTCTAAAGAGAATATTTTTCAAGCAGAATTTTGATTTTCAGTACCCATTAACTCCCTAATAAACTCTTTTATCACCTAGAACCTCTTGAAGCTGGAAAAGTTTCTCTTTTCTCATATATATTTATGATGTTTCTCTACTTATCAAAGTTCCTTCTCAAGTGACTCAGTGACTAAACTACAAGTTTTTCATTCTAGACAATGAAAAATAAGGTGACTTTTCTCCAAAAACTTGTTATAATGTTGCCTTTGTGATGGGGGTAAATGCAGAAAGACTTTGTAGAGATGAGATCATCATGTGAAGAACCTGGGGAGATTGAAATTTTGTTTTCCTGGGGGAATATTCTGACTGCCTGTTGACCACAATTCCTGCAAATTGTGTATGAGAGGTTACTTGCCTCTTCAGTTAAGGTCAGCTCTGCCCTCCTTTGCACTGTTCTGTGCCTCCCTTGTGACATCACAGGGAGGGGAATATGATGGATTCTTGGGTTCTCTATACCCACAATATTGTCACCTCTTTATGAGTATATGCTATGGACACTCTGAACAAATTTCCTTCACAAAATTGAAATGCCTGGACTCTAAAAGGTTTTTGTTACTATGTTGCTTTGAGGTAGGTAAAATAAAGTATATTGTGGTTTTATGGCGAACAACCAGAACATCTAGCCTAACACTGCCATCATGTAAATAAAAATATATAATGTATTTTGAGAATATATAATTTATTATTGTTGTCAGAAATGTTAAGTGAATTGCCCCAAATTTCACAAGAAGTCACTGTAACTCTCAGTCATTTGGACAAATGTCTTCACTTCCCCAATTCATGTTACATTTCACCTCTACTACTGCTCTTGAGACCCTTGTTTTTCCTTAGAACCGAAAATCAGAACAATGATACCCCAAGTGATGATTTCAAAGGGGTCAAATGAGTCTGTTTGTCTGAATCTTTTCCTATTCCAGCAAAGAGAGAGGTATTCTCCTCAGGGAGGGGTTTATAGACACAGGTTTATCACTTAGGGCCTCTTGTAAGTGACCAAGGCAAGTTTATTTTTCTCTTAGAGTTCAGAATCTGAGTGGGCTGCTATCTCGCATATAACTTTTGCCCTTTTCAAGGCATTTTTATCATTTCTCTGTATCCTTCCAGAGCCTGGGTAAATCTTGAGTTTTGTGGTTATCCTTCTCTCCTGCCCTCATTCTCGGTCACTAATGCACACATATTGTGCTACTGTGACCATATTTCTCAAATTTTAACATTAGTTCCTTTGTCAAATGATTTTTGTAATATTTCTGCTTGTGAACCAAAGAGTGAGGAGTCTGGCAAGATGTTAAAATATGAACATTTTGATGACATGGCCTACCTTATCATATCCATTGCTTCTAACAAAAGACTAAATTTCAGTGCAGATATACAACTTCTTGGGTTAGATGGGGAGAGCATTATCCCTGATTTCCTTGTAAACCATAGCACCTTAGAGATAGAAGTATTAGAGTTGATGTAGGAAATATCAGCTATAATATTTTTGATTAGCATATGAAAACACTTGGTTTTCTCTTTGCTGTGTAAGGTAAAAGTTGTAGGTCCTTTGGTGAGGACTGACTTTTATAGCTCTTATGATATAACAACTCCCACGATATAACAACTATTATAAAGGTTGGGATTATCTGCATAGTTATTTTGGGAATCAGGACAAAGTCACAAAGTAAAGGTCGGTCTGTCACTGAGGAATTAATGTTTGTAACTTAAAACATTTCTTATATATTCATCTTGAGAAGTAGTAACCTCTTATGACAAATATTTCCAAACTATGGGTTGATAGTCATATATCCTGTCCTGATGGGATTGTTCTGAGTGTTTAATGATATACATTAAATTTTTACTATTTGCATCTTTTCCATTGTTTTGGCTCTCTAAAATGGGTGTTGCCACTCTGCTGGGTCACAGGTATAATGAAGGAATTTTCTTCTTGTTTCAGGCTGTACCCTGGAGTCACCAAGGAAAGAAGTTCTGGGAGGGAAGGAAGATGGGATGGGAAAAGATCCCCCACTGTTTGTGAGGGTAACAAGAGAGTCTAGGGATTCTGAGATCTGTAGCTCTGGGCCATCAGTTTGAGGGTGGCTGAGGCTGTAAGAAATCATCTGTGACATCATATCCCGGACAGGAGAGGGCTTCTGAGACCCTCATTAACCATGTTTATACTGGAAAAAAAGATAATAAATATTTTGAGACTCTCAGGAAAGTTGTGTTATCAGGAATTTTTTGTTGAAATTATAACTTTTTACACTCAATTGCTTTTAGTAAATACAAATCTCAAACAAATGTCTTTCAGGTATAATCCTAGGTGAATGATTTATGCTATCTTATTCTCTTAAAGCAACATATGTAGTCATTTTTATAGGGTAAGAAAAGTTCATGGCTGCTATAGAACTAAGCAAACGCTTAATCTAGGACTACAGCTGAGCCTTTCCTCTCTCCATTCAAGATGATTACACAACAAACTCATCTGAATGCTGTAAAAGTTTCTGTCTAGATTGCAGTTTTCTTATATAAGTGCCATGTGGTTTCATGGAAGTAGATGATAGGGAAAGAATTACTGTGGGTTTTCTTTTCTATCCAAAGCTTCATGGCCCCTCTTCAGTATTGCTTCTTTATTATCAAGTGAAACTATATATAGTTTTTGTTTATATATTTATATATATTTATCTCTCCTCTCCCACATCAGGTTTTCATGTTAAGTTCCACGTAATTCTCCCTCATCTTTACCTACCACATATACTGTTCACCTACTCTTTCTGTTTGCCTCTTTTAACAAAGTGCAATATCTTTGTCATATTGGGTCATTAAGGCATCCAGTGAAAACATTTAGTTGGAGAGATATATAAGGGATGGTGGGGGGGGTGGGTGGAGGAAGTAATGAGGAGGAGGAGAAAAGGAGGGAGACAGAGAAGGAGGAAGGAGTTGGAGGAGGGAAGGAGTAAAGGAGAGGTGAAAGTAGGGCAAAGAAAGGGAGAGATACTTGGGTCTGAAACATAAACTAGGTTGTTTTGAGATGAAAGGAAGTCCTGTTAGCAGAAACGTTAAATTTTCTGGTACTACCTATCAGAGCAGTTATGTGAGAGATTTCTGTGCTGAATGAGAAATTGAAACAGTCTGGAAAAATCACAATATCTAGTATAATTTGTAATAAAGAATTGTTGAAGTCTCAATTCACTTTGATGTTTGTAAAATTTTAGAATGTCTATTAAGGTGATATTCAAATTGGCTGTAGGATATTGGTCTCATGTCTGAATCTGTTTCTTTGGGGGCATGTATCACTTTCTATGTTTATCTTTTTTTCTTTATAGATGCTTCTGCCATTTCTGAGGGGATTTCTGGGCTTGTGCTTGTTTTTTTCTGTTTATTCCCTAAGTCTCTGATTATTTCTTACTGAACTTAATTTCTTTTACTTTCTTTTTTTTTTCTGTCTACCTGCCTAAGAAATTTCTTCCAAATGTTGTTTCATTCTTTATGTTGCACTACTTTGGAATGAGAGAATACAACTCTAAAGTCCTATTGTACCACTCCAAATATGTAATTTTGCCCAAGGTTAAATGAATTTAAGGAAACCCATGGTTTAAAATCAGACATAGACTAGAAAGTCCTGTCAGTATTTAAAAGAGGAAGTGGTTTACCACGGGAAATTTTTTGCATACAAAATCCTCATCATGAAGTTTCAAAAACGGCAAAAAAACAATGCTAAAGGTCACAATGCTGCAACACTAAGGCTAGCAATTTTCAGAGCAGGTGCAAAGGCCTATACAAAACTAAATCTCCCATAAATCGGAAAACCTATCTCTGATGGAACCTAGCCCAAACTGATACTGAAAGGACTGTAGTTCAGTCTCCCAGTCTCAGCCAGTTCAGGTAGAGCATAAAAGAAGGCAGGAATGCTGAGGAATTGATAAGAAATAAAGCAGTTCAGTTGCCTTTCTAGTGCAAAGGGAGCTAAATCTCTGCTTATCATGACCAGAACACCTACCAATTACACCTCAGGACTCTCCTAGCTACTTCTGTTTCTGTTCTGAGCAGGGATTCTTCAAGGTGCTGTGTTAGAAGGCTTAACATTACTCCACATACTATACCAAGATTGCATCATTTTAGATACTAATTCCAAGTCTGGAAATCATCCTCCTCTTTACCCTTCTAAAAGCACACTACGATCACAATAGCCTTCCATTCGTTTCCCCAAAATCTTATTTGATTTGATATATAAGTTATATATCATGTGTAGGGCACCAACATTCAAGCCTTAATTTTCTTCCCAAGAAACCATTGCTTCTCAAAGATGCTTCCTGGCTAGTGATATGCCTAATGAACTTATTAAAAAACATACATTGTTAATGAATTTCTGTGACCTAAATTGAGATTCAAGATAGCCTAGAAGTTTTCTTCCTGGACAATGGGTTATTACTTTCCTTATATTTGTATAAGTGAACATTTTATGGTTAACTTACAATTCAAAAGGAGTTATCTCTTATGCTGATGATGCCATGGAATAAAACTTCCAGAAACTTTTTTATTTGCCACTCCTTTGATAAAATAACACTAAATGTCAGATAAAGATGGTTCCATTGAACTATTATCTTTTCATATAATCCTCATATATCATTTAATGTCAGCCACCTCCATTTTTCTCCTTTAACTTTGTATTTTTGGTTATTTTCTTTACATTAATATTTTGGGTCATTATTATTAAAGTTTCAAATGGAAAAGCAAACATTTATATATACTTTTAAAATATCACTTATGATTATTAAAATGATGTTGCAGTTTTTTCTAATGTTTATTTATATGGGGGGTTATAAACACTACACGAAAAAGATTAAAAGTGTTGAACAGAGTTCTTCATAAGCAGAAAAGGACTTTTTTGTAGAAAAAAGATATGCTGGAGTTATTGAGTATCTTTAGGCCTAAAACACCTGCCCATAAGCAGTTCAATTTTCCCAACACCATTTATAAAGAGACTATCTTTACCACCATGATATAGTCTTATCTCGTTTGTTATTGAAATTGAGCATATAGTTATGGGTTTATTTATAGGCTCTCTGCTCTCTTTCATTGTGTCTGTTTTAAATCCAGTACCATATTATTCTGATTACTATAGCCTTGTAGTATAGTTTGATATCAGGTAGCATGATACCTCCAACTGTGTTCTTCCTTCTCAAGATTGCTTTGACTATTCAGGGTCTTTTATGGTTTCATATATATTTTAGGATTATTTGTTCTAGTTCTGTGAAAAATGCTATTGGTATTTTGATAGGAGTTGCAATAAATCTGTAGATTGCTTTGGGTAATATGGACTTTTTAATGATGTTAATTCTTCCAATCCTTGAGCATGATATTTCCATTTATTTGTATCTTCATTTTTTTTCTTGGCTGTCTTACAGTTTTCTGAGTATAGATTTTTTCCTCCTTGGTCAAATTTATTCTTAGGCATTTTATTATTTTTGATGCAATTGCAAATGTGATTAGTTTCTTAAATTCTCTTTCTAATAGTGTGTTATTGGTGTTAAAAATGCAACTTATTTCTAAATATTAATTTTGTATCCTATTACTTTACTGAATTCATTTTTCAGTTCTAACAGTTTTTTTTTCTTGTTAGATCTTTAGGGTTCTCTCTATATAGTATCATGTAATCTGAAAATAATGACCGTTTTACTTCTTCCTTTTCAATTTGATGGTTTTTATTTTTCTTTTCTGATTGTTGTGGCTACATTTTTAAATACTATGTTGAATGAAAGTGGTGAAAGTGGACATCCTATCTTGTTCCTGATGTTAATTAAAAAGCTTTCCAATTTTCCTCATTGAGTGTGAAGTTAACTGTGGATTTGTCATATATGGTTTTTATTATGTTGAGATATGTTCCCTTTATTTCTACTTTGCTGAGAGTTTTTATCAAAAATAAATGTTGGATTTTGAGAAATGTTTTTTTCTAATTCTATTGATATGATCATGTAATTTGTATTCATTGTTTTTACGTGGTGTACCACATTAATCAATATACAGATATTAAATAAATTCTACTTGACCAGGGTGCATTTTAATGTATTGTTGAAGTTGGTTTGTAATATTTTGTTGAGAATTTTTGCATCTTTGTTCATTAGGAATATTGGATTATAATTCACTCTTTTTTTGTATTGTCAATGTCTGGTTTCGGAATCAGGGTAACCTGGACTTGTAAAATGAATTTAGAAACCTTCCCTCCTCTTCAATTTTTTGAAATAGTTTGAAAAGTTTGTGTATTAATTCTCCTTTGAATGTTTGGTAAAATTTGCTTGTGAAGCCATCTGGTCCAGGACTTTATTTTGTTGGGAGTTTTTTGATTACTGGTTTAATTTTGTTAGTAGTTATCTGTCTGTTAAGTTTTTCTTTCTTCCTGATCCAGTCTTATAATACTGTATGTTTCTAGAAATTTATTCATTTCTTCCAGGTTTTTGAATTTATTGATTTATAATTGTTTTCACTATTTTCTAATAATTCTTTGTATTTCAGTGTTGTAGGCTGTCACTTCCATTTCTGATTTTATTGATTTGGGCCCTCTTTCTGTTTGAGACTAGTTATTTTATCAATTTTGTTTGTTCTTTTATAGAACCAACTCATGGTTTCAAAATCTTTTCTATTTTTTCTTTTTTGGATTAAGTTTTAATAAAATGTCAGCTGGCAAGTTTTACACAGATAAGTTTTCACATTTTGTTTTTTTTCTTTTTTTTAAAGATTTTATTTCACTTTTTTCCACTCTGATCTTTATTGTTTTCTTTCTTCTTTTACTTTATGCTTTGTCATTCTTATTCTGGTTCCTTTAGATGAAAGCTTAGATTGATTATTTGAGATTTTTCTTGTTTCTTGAGATGGATCTATGTTGCTATAAATTTTCTTCTTAGAACTGGTTTGGCTGTGCCCCACAGATTTTGAGTTGGTGTGTTTTTACTTTCATTTCTCTCAAAGTATCTTAATTTAATTTTTTATTTCATTTATTGTTTAATAGCATGGTCTTTGGTCTAATTGTGTTTGTGTGTTTTTCAGTTTTATTTTTTGTAATTAATTTCTAGTTTCATACCATTATAAACAGAAAAGATGCTTGGTATAATTTTAATCTTCTTAAATTTATTGAGACTTGTTTTGTAGACCCTACATGTGGTCTGTCCTAGGAAATATTTTAAGTGCACTTGAAAAAAATGTATATTCTACTGCTTTTTGAGAAATGTCTTCGCAATCTCAATTAAGTTCATCTGGTGTAATATGTTATTTAAGGCCACTGTTTTCTTGTTCATTTTTCTGTCTGGATAATTTATCTTTTGATGTCAATGGAGTGTTAGAATTCCCTACTATTATTATCTTACTAATAGTGGATATCTACCTTTGTGTGTGTCTATATTTGCTTTATATATTTAGGTGCTCCTACATTGGGTGTATAGATATTTATAAGAATTATATCCTCTTGTTGAAAAGATCTCTTTATCATTATGAAGTGCCCTTTTTTGTCTCTTATTACAGTCTGAGTTTTAAAGTCAATTTGTTCTGATATAAGTATTGCTACCGCAGCTTATTTTTAATTTCCATTTGCATAAAATATATTTTCCCTTTACTTTCAGTCTGTGTGTATTTTTCGATCTCTTGTAGACAGCATATGGCACATATATGGGTCTTTTTTTTTTTTAATCCATTCAGCCACCATACATCTTTTGATTGGAGCATTTAGTCTATTGACACATAAGGTAATTATAGATAGGTACATGCTTATAGCCATTTTATTAATTGTTTTTGTATTTTCTGCTTTTGTATTCTCTTGCTTTCTTCTGTATGTTGATAACTTTCTATACTGTTATGTTTGGATTCCTTTCTCCTAATTTCTCAGATATGTCTTATAGATTTTTGGTGTTCAGTTACTATATGCTTCATAGATACCAAGCTAATAGTTGATAGTCACTTCAGTTTGAACACATTCTAAAATCACTACAATTTTTATTCACTACCTCCATGTTTATGTTTCTATCATCATTTTTTACTTCTTTTGTGTGTGTCTCTCTTAATTTATGATTGTAATTACACATATCTTCTTATTTTTGTCTTTTAACCTTTGAACTAGCTTTATAGTTGGTTCATGCACTCTTTTCCTAAGTATTTGTCTTTGTCAGTGAGAATTTTTTCTTTCCTATACTTTCTTATTCATATTTCTGATCTTTTTTTTTCTTCCTGAAGATGGCCCTTTAACATTTCTTGTAATACTGATTTAGCAGTGATGAACTCCTTTAGCTTTTTCTAGTCTGGGAAACCCTTTATCTCTTCTTTGATTCTAAATGATAGCCTTGCTGAGTAGAGTAAGCTTAGTTGTAGATCTTCGCCTGTCATCACTTTGAATATTTTGTGCCATTTCCTTCTGGCCTGCAGAGTTTCTGTTGAGAAATCAGCTGATAGTTTTATGGCAGCTCCCTTGTAACTAACTTCTCTTGTTACTTTTAAAATTCTCTTCTTGTCTTTAACCTTCGGCATTTTAATTAAGATGTGTCTTGGTGTGAATCTCTTTGGACTCATTTTGTTTGGGACTCTACACTTTCTGGATTTGTATGTCTATTTCCTTTGCCAAGTTAGGGAAGTTTTCAGTCATTTTTTCAAACAGGTTTTCAATCCCTTGCTCTTCCTCTTTTCCTTCAGGTACCCCATATGATGTGAATAGTGGTATAATTGTTATAGTCCCAGAGGTCCATTAAACTATTTTCAGCTTTTAATACTTTTTTCTTTTAGCTGTTCCCATTAGGTCTTTTCCATTACCTTGTTTTTCAGGTTACTTATTAGATCCTCTGCTTCATCTAATGTGCTGTTGATTTATTCAAAGGTATTATTCATTTCAGTTATTATATTCTTAATTTCTGTTTGGTTCTTTTTTCGTTCATTTTTTTATCTTCTACCTCCTTTTATGTTTTCTATATCTTTGTTGCAGTTATTGAATTTATTTTTCCCTTAACTTCTTGAGCATCTTATAAGCAATGCTTTGATAGATTGCATCTGATAGATTGTTTCTGTTTTGTTGTTCTTTTTTTAGAGTTTGGTTCTCTTCTTTCATTTAGGACATGTTATTATTTTTTTTCTATCCTTTCATTTTGGATGACTCTCTGGTTTTGTTTTCATGTATAAGGTAAGTCTACTACATTACCCAATATTGACAGAGTAGATTTATATAGGAAGTGTCCTATGGGGCCTAGTTGCATAGTCTCTCAGGTCACCTGTGTCAGGTGTGTGTGCTCTCCTTGTAGTTCAGCCTCGATCGCTGTTGGCATGTTGATGGGTGGGTTTGAAACCTCTAGCTGATTGGCTATGAAGATTGGCCATTGATTATAAGAGATGAACTTTTGTGAAGAGGCTGACCCTATGGAGCAGCAGATAATTTAGTAGGGCTCTGATGCCAGTCAAATTTTTCCTTCAAGTGTGTCTTTTGTGGAACTAGTTGGGTGGTATTCTGGTGTGGTCTGTAGCTGGCCACTGGGTGTGTTGGTTCTGGAGCTTTTTGGGGAGGGGCTCTGGCATAAGCCAATGTGAGCATGTGCCAGGCTGGGGCCTCCTGGTGGTGCTACAAAATGACCTGAGGTTGGCTGCCACTTGTGCTGGGCTTGGGATCCTTTGGGGTGCACAATGGTGTGAGCTAAGACCAGCCACCATTTGTGCTGGGCTTGTGGCTGCTTAGTTGAAGCTAATTCTAGGCTATGTCTGGCTGCCATTTAAACCAGGCTTGGCACCACCTGATGGGAGTTACAATGCAAGTTGAGACCAGTTGCCACTTTTGCAGAGCTTGAAGCTATTAAGCAAAAGCTACAAGGCATGCTGAGGCCAGCAATTGCTTGTTTGGGATTTGTGGACCTTTGAGAAATTTATGAAAAGTCTGTATCAGGAGCTAAGGCAGACCACTTTTGTGGAAGAGCTTCTGAAACAAACTGGGTTCTGGACAGTGAATTAGGTGGTGCAGGGTCTCAGGGAATCACCAGGGAGGGTTGAACTGTGTTAGCTAGGTTAATAGAGAGCACTGATTTCGTGCCCACCTGTGCCATGACAGCTGGGTGAGATGTGAGTTCAACACAGGAACAATGGCACCTACCAGTACTTTTATCCTTGGAGAGGGTTGCCCCAACTCTGTTCCTCCAGCCCTAGCCCTGAAGTTACTCAACTTAATTCCTCCCCATACATTCCTGCTGCTTTTCAAGCTTCTGCCTCTTGCTTAAGCTTAGAGCTAGTAAATCTGTGCATGGGACCTATAAGATGAGTGCCTAGGTCTCCAGCAGGCCATTGTATTTCTTAGATGCAATTCCTTCTGGTTCACAGCCAGATATTATTTATGGGGACTTCTCTTTCTGGTAGTGATGCCCAGAGGTGGGGGAGCTCAGTGTGAGTCTGGGACCCCTCAGGGGGAACCTCTACAGCTGAGGTATCCAGTCTGATTCTTAATCACCATAGTGTGAGTATGGGACCTACCCATTTCATGTCTTTGTCTCTCCTAACAGTCTCAGGATAGCTTCTTCAATATATCCTTAGTTATTGGAGTTCTGTTTAGCTAGTCTTCATGAGATTCTCAATGATGGTTGTCCTCTAATTTAGTTGTAATTATGGTTTGCTCATGGGAGGAAGCAAGCAAAAACTTTACCTACTTTTCTATCTTGACTAGAAGTTTATACCTAATTGTGACATAAATTTAAGAAGTACTCAAAGAAGGATAAAAATGTGTCTAATGAACTTAGGACCTAGCATGAGGAAGCTCCTACTGGTCAAATGTGAGACAATTTGTGCACCAATGTAAATAATGTTAGTAATAGGCTATAATCCTTCAATAAAGTGAAAACTCATGTATTTATATTAAATAAACAAATTTACAAATAAGTGGGAGAACAGGATAAGGCTCTTTTTTACTGTCGGATTTCAACAAATAAAATAGAAGCTATAAATTTAAAAGTTACTGTTTGGTAATCATCATAGCAGTAATTGATTCAAGGAAGATAATAAATGAATGCTATCACTAGTAAGTGGGGCATGATGGAATGAGCAGGTTGGCAAATCTGGTTCCCTAAAAAAAACTATAAAACTAAATATAATTGAAAAAAAAAACACCTACTTTATATCTGTGGAAATTGACCAAAGGCAAACAAACAAACAAACAAACAAACAAAAACCCCAACAATCTGAGGACTGTCTAATCATGAATTTTGGGTAAGAAGAGTGAGAATCTGCCTCCAATATTGCTGCTACTCTAGGCTTCACAAACTTCCAATATTTTTTTATATTTCTCAAAACTCACTATTTTTGTCCTTACTGCAAAAATATATATAGCTAACTGTTGACATACATACTCATACCATGTCCACCTTCTCCCAAAAGGCAGGGTAAATAAAATAAAAAACCCTTACCAACATGCCAAGAATTTTGAGATAGCCTCTTTATGAGACTACGTCTTTCTGAGTCTTAAGAAATAATTCTTGGATCTTCTTTTATATGCCACCATAGATGTACTCATGATGTGAAAACAGATTTGTCATTGGAAATAAGAAGACCATAAAATAGAGTTTTTGGTACTTGAAAAGAGAAGTCATTATTAAAGCTTAGGTTGTTTTTCTTTGTTACTTCCTTATCACGTTTGAATATGGGACAACAAAAGAAGTTATAAAATCTTCCTGAAAACTACCACAAAATAAGGGGAACTATAAACTGCTACCCTGAATTTTCAGAGATTCATATTTCACATTAAAAGATTTATGTGAATTTTACTTAAAAGATAAAATATGTTACTAGATTTGTTTACTTTAGCATACATATTACAACAACTTACGTTAAAGGGTTCAGAGAGAAATCACATTGCTTAAAGCTGGATTTTCTATGAAAGTTTTGTTGATGTTGACATGAACCTGGATAAAAACATGTTTGAAAATATTCTATAATCTATGGAAATATATAAAATGGAGTCCTTGGAAAATTAGTTTTTTAGTGTTAATGAAAACATAAAAAAAAGTTTAGTTCTCAATTGAGTTTGAAAAACATTGATTTAAATGATTTAAAACATTTGATGGAAAACAAGAAGGGGCTTCTCAGCTCACAGTGATTGTTCTATGTTCTAATGGTCTGCATGTCTTACACTGCTTATTTGGGAAGAAGTTTTTTCTCCTTGATATTTAATATATTAATACTTAGGGCTCACATCTTACAAGTTTATGACTCTCTAACTATGGTGACAAGTCTAAGGAAAGGCCAACAAGTCCATAAAAGTGCATATCAGGATTTTTCATACCATACTTCCATATTGAGTGGGCTGTCATACAAAAATTAAAATGACACATAAAGAAACAAAGACTTTAGATAAATAACTTAGCTCTAATAAATATCCATTACTAATTTCAAGACCACAATTCTTCTTGTCCCTTCCTTGTCAACCTGAATACATGGCAGACCACATAACAAAGGTTAAATAAAATTATGCTTCAATTAACACTGAATGTATTTTGAAGAAATCTAATTAAATCTCAGGGATTGATAGATATGAACTAGCTATGCCTCTGATGTAGTCTCTTTTTTTCTCAGAACAGAGATAAACACCCAAAGTCAGAAATAATTAGAACAGGAAAAGCATTTCCTAGAAAAACTTGAGATAAAACAGGTCAGGAGAGAAATATAATTACTTTCCAGGATAAGGTCAAATAATTGGGAGAATGAAGGATATAAAGGGCAGGTACTGAAACTTAGTCTTGTACCTAGTTCTTCTGCCACATTTTCTAAAATTTTCAAAATATAGGATGACTGAAGATATTTTTACTGTTTGACATTTTCATGCAGACACAATCCAGAACAAACCATTTCTGATAAATATTTAAACTTTGATCTTACAGAAGTGAGAACTAAAAACATAAAACATGAAAATCTGGTTATCAATATTCTTTGGCAAAACATTTGTACCAACTCCTGCCTTCACAAAAATTTTGTTTCTATTTTGGGATACTTCCATTTTCAGTCTCCAAAGTTATCTCCCTCAGATAGTTGGCAGCAGATCTTAAACTAAATGTGTGAGTCTCTTTCTTACCTTTATAATGGGCAAGTACGATTAATATGATAACCTTTGATTTTGGATGGTAGCTGGATATTTTTCTTCAAGGTCTCTCATAAGGTAGTAATCAAGTTGTCAACTAGGACTTTGGTTTCACTTGAAGATTAGACCCAGAAAGGACCTGTTTCTATGGTTACTGTTATGGACTAATTGTGTCCCCTCAAATTTTTAGTTTAGGACCTTTAAGGAGGTCATTGAGATTAAATTAAGTTTTATAAGTGTGGGGCCCCAATCCAATAGGATTGGTGTCCTTATAGGAAGAGAAGAAAGGACCAGGGAGCTCTCTTTTTTTACATGCACACAGAGGAAAGGCCATGTGAGAACATAGTGAGAATGTGGCCATCTGAAAGCCAGGAAGAGATCTCTCACTACACACTAAATTTGCCAGTGCCTTAATCATGAACATTTAGTCTCCTAAACTATAAGAAAATAAATTTGAGTTGTTTAAGTCACCCAATCTGTGGTAATCTGATTATGGCAGCCCAGGCAGATTGATACAATCACTAATAAGGTCGTGGCAAGATTCAGTTACTCAAAGGACATTGTACTGAGGGACTCAGTTTCTTGCTATGTTAAAGGTTGTATTCAGTTCCTTGCCATATTGACCTCTCCACACGGAAGAGAGGATGTAAGTTCTTGTAGTAAGAGAGAGAATACTAGAAAGATGGAATCACAGTCATTTATAAGCTCATCTTAAAAGTGATATCTCAACACTATTGCCATATTCTACTCATTATAAGCAAGTCACTAGTTCCAGCCCACAAAAAGAGGAGGAGATTACACAAGGTGTGAATTCTTGAAGAAATTCTGGAAGATGTTGGTAATCATTTCAAGAAGAATCTAAAACAAAGAGTGAACAAAAATAAAACAGGACATCTAAAAGCTACGGGACAACATGTAACAGTGTAACATACTTATGATTTCAATATCAGCGAAAAATGGTGACAGAATGGAGCAGAAAAAAAAGTGATGAATGATGATCAAGAATTAATGACAAATATCAAACTGCAGGTCCAACTTACTTAAAGAGCATCAAGCAAGAAAAGAAACAAACACACATTGTATACTTAGGTATAATATATTCAACTGAGGGAGCGGGGAAGGGAGGTGGAGAGAGAGAGAGAGAGAGAGAGAGAGAGAGAGAGAGAGAGAGAGAGACAGAGACAGAGAAAGAGAGAGACAGAGAATTGAAGTTAGAGAAAAAAGACACATTACATAAAGAGGAACAAAAATAATAATTAAGGTAGACTTCTTGCCAAAATTATGCATGTGTGAAGACAGTGAAGATGACATGTATTAAGACCCCAAAGAAAGAATATAGCCTGTCAACCCAGGCTAATAATACTATTCACAGTGAAAATGCATTTTAAAATTGAAGGAGATATTGAAAAAGTCCTCAAAAAAATTTGATAGAACTCATTACCAGCAGACTTTCATTAGGCTTAGTGACTTACTTCGAAATTATAAAGTATGGAAAGAAGAGAATAATAACTACAGTGGAGAAACAATAAATACCACCTCAACCAAATGATCAAGAATTATATCTCCAGTGATGATGTGTGTATATCATGTATTCCCATGATAGATTGTGATGAATAAGGCACTTCACTTCTGTGATTTTCTTTCCTAAACCTCACTACTCCAGACTATTCATGAGAGAAAAACAGGTAAATTCAAAGAGAGAGAAATTCTAATAATACATGATCAGTACTCCTCAAACCTTAAAGGTCATGGGAAACAAGGAAAGACTGAGAAACTGTCACAGACTAGAGGAGACCAAGAAGATAGGACAACTAAATGTAACGTGACATCTTGGATGAGATCCTGGAATAAAAAAAGGGATATTAATTTTAAAAAATGGTGAAATTCAAATAATGTCTGGAATGTATTTCATAGTAATTATATTAGTTTTCCAGGGATGTTATAATGAGATATCACAAGCTGGATGGTTTGAAACAGCAGAAATTAATTTTTTTTTTTTTTACAATTCTGAATGCTAGAAATCCTAAATCAGGGTATCCCTTCAAAGTCTCTAAAGTATGATCTTCCCTTGCTTCTTTCTATCTTCTTCTGGTTGCCAGAAATCCTAGGAATTTTTTGGCTTGTGGATTTGTTACTCCAGTTTCTACCTTCATCACAACATGGTTTTCTCCTTTGGTGTCTCTGTGTCCAAATTTCCTTCTTCTTACAATGACACCAGTAACACAACTGGGATATTCTATAACCCCATCTTAACTTAATTACATCTTCAAAGATTCTATTTCCAAATGAGATCACATTCACATGTACCAGCAATTAGGACTTGAACATTTTGTTTGGGGGGACATAGTTCAACCCACAATAGCAACGTTTCAATGTTGGTTTTTTAGTTTTGACAAATGTTCCATAGTAATATAAGTGATAACACTAGGGGCAATTGAAAATAAATTAGGTGCAAATGGGAGCTATCTTTACTATCTTTTGCAACTTTTATGTAAACCTAAAATTATTTTAAAATAAAAAGTTAATTTAAAAATATGGGTAAAGGGAGTCAAATATATGGTGATAGAAGAAAATTTAACTTTGGGTGGTGCACACAATGCAATATGACATATTATTGAGTTCTACACTTTAAACCTATATAATTTTATTAACCGATGTCATCCCTATAATTTTAATTAAAAATATAAAAAAATGAGAAACGTATCTTTGTGACAGTTATACTTAGAATATGTTTGAGGAAATAGGCTGAAAAGGGCAAACAAGCAAGCTCTCCTACACCTGTGAATGCAAACATTGTTGGGAGGATTTATGATATTACTACAAGTCACAGAAATATGTATAGCAAAAGTTTCTGAATCATAACATAATTCTTTTTTCAAAAAATCTTTATCTAAAGTTTTTACAATCTAGAGTAGTTACAACTCAAGATTTATGTAGGGTGAATGAGAAGTTATTTTTTCCTTCACTATAATTTATGTCGCATTGTTATAGATGAGTACTGAAGAAATTTGGCATAAATGTTATCATGGCAAGAAAGCAATATAAAAAGCCAGAGATCTAAAAAATATTTTCAATTTTTAGAACTTTTCCACCAAACTGGCAGATCTTTAGAGGAAAGTAGAACAGATATGCAAATAAGGTTACGGATGATAGGAATATTTACAACCCCTTTGGTTACCAATGGTACCACTATAATTGAATACATATAAATGTATACATATTCACACACATATGTATATAATACCTGACATGTAACTGGGAAGTAGGAAGAGCAAGACTGTGTGGAGGGTGTGGTTAATTGAGAGGATATGGCATTTGCTTCTGATCTAGGAGATTGTCGAAAAATTGCAGAAGAGCAGATGGAGCTAGAAGGACCTAAGAAACCCTCCAGGTCAATCAAGAGAGGTCATATTTACCAAATAAGTTGGTGAGGTCATAGAGTTAATAGTAGTACCAAGCAGAAGTCATAGTCCTGTTTTATCAAGTAATGTCAACATCTGTATTTATAATTCATCCAACCCTATATATATATATGCATTTGCCTATAGTGGCCAGGCAGTTGATGTAAATACATAGAGTGAGCTAAGAGTGGAATGTGGTTAAAATGGCATGTTCTATTGAAAGGAAGAAACTACTCAACTCCAGTTCACTGTTGTCATGTTAGAATGATGGACCAATGTTTCCAGATCTGATTTTTTAAGAGAATCAGAAATTAGAGTTATATTAGCAATAACAGAGTTTAAAATTTTGAAGAAAAAAGATATTTATATTTATAGTGACAAACTATTCAGAAATAAATTAACAAGAATTGTTAGTACTGTTATATGACAACTTGTAAGAATAAAGGAGATAAAAGTAGTAGAATAAGAAGGAGGAGGAGGAGAGGAGGAGAAGAAGAAGGAAAAGAAGAAGGAGAAGGAGGAGAGAGACTGAGAGACAGAGACAGAGAAAGAGAGAGAGGCATTAATGAGTGAATAAATGTATTGAGTTTTTATTGGCTGAAGAGAGAATTCTGTAAAAGAAAAGTAATCCAAGAGTTAGTAGAGAAAGATAAGTTTTTCCATTTTTAAAATATACCCTCTTCCAAAGAACGTTATTTTTTAGCTAGTTATTTTAAGTGGCCAGGTGATACAGACACGAAAAATGAGGAAATTCGAAACTGGACAGAGATAAACTTGGAGTGAGAGACACAGGCAAAAATTGAGAGGACAACCTTACTAATAAATATTTAGTCCTATTCTCTATTGAGATTGCTCATATTCTATTTTTGTCCTTATTTCAAAGTAAACAGATTCTCTGCAAACAATAGCAGTATTACAAATTACACTGGGTACAGAACAATGAAAGTTGGAAACGTCTTGGCCACATATAAACTGTATTTCGTTTTGAAAGACTGTATATAGACTATGAGAGCTAAGAGCCTGGTCTCTAGAAAATAATAACTGGCTTCAAATTTTACCTCTGTCACTTACCAGTTGCATGCATTTAGGCAAGTCATTTAACTTCTCTGTCCTTTAGTCTTCTCAAATCCAGAATGAGTAGAAAAATGTATATACTTTATCTAGTTTTTGTGAGTATTGTTACCTCATGAAAAACATTTACAGCAGTCTTTGCATGGTAAGTAACACATATTAACTATTAAAACATGAAGTAGAGTTTCATCATCCAAGGGACATACTAAGCAGTAAAGAGAGGGATGGTGGTAGAGGGCATTATTAATAATGCTCTCTCAAACGATGCTGGAATTCTGAGAGTACTACCACAATTTTTGTTTACAACCTACTAGTGTATTAATAAAGAAATATTTTAAAAATTAATGTTTTATACATAATTTTGGTAAAATAAATCTAAGTATAGGTAAAGACTATTCATATTACATATTACTTTAAAATATGGACATAAAGATTTATGTTTATTATATATATGGGTTTCCTTGGTGTGTATACTATAATTGGATATATAAATATATACATATTACACACACATATATATACTACCTCATATTAGGTGTTTAATACATGGTATATAATTGTGTATTTAACATACAAATAGTAGGAGTTCAATAAATTTTGTTGAATTGACAAGCGGTGCAAAAGAAATGGGAAGAAACAAACAGGTTTCCTCAAGATAGTTGCTTTGAAACCCTACCTAAATGTCAGGAAAGGGTGTATGCAATACCTGAACACTGAGAAAAGATTAAAAATCACTTTGAATCTAACACTGAAATATTTAACAAGTTAATAGACGGTGAGCTTAGTATTATTAAAATATTGTTATTTTAAATGTTACCTTCTCTTTATGTTTATAAGTGATTTTTAGTAAAATAACCATTATAATAGATAAATTTATATAGAAAACACATAATTTATGCATTTATTTCAGCTTTAGTTATACTGTCCTAAGGAATGAGGAGATGAGCCATGAAGTCTTTGTTCCTTTACCAGCTGTTGCTGAGCATTTTTTGTCAGTGACCAGAATTACAATGACAAAAAAGCAATTAGAGAATCAATGAGAGTCATGTGTTGTAGAGATAACTATATGCTATTAACAAACCCTTCAATAATCACTAATTTTTCTCTTTCTTAAAAAGTAAACTAAAGGAAAGATAAATTTGTTTTGATTTGGTAACAAGAAAATTACTATTTAAACCAAACTAGGAAAATGTGTATTATATTATATGTAAATGCAGATTGTCAGATGAAAATATATCACATTATAGTTCTGAAACTCTAAAAAGGTCAGAAAGCCCAATCAGAAATTCATAAAATCAAGAACAGGAAGTTAAGACAAATTCAAATTAGCAATATTTATTTTTATTTAATTACCCTGAAAGTCTTATATACAACTTTCAGTAGTCACATTCATCCATTTAATTTTTACAAATTCAGCAGCAGTCTTTGGAATACTAGGAGAAAAAGCACTGTGTTTTAATCTTCAGTGAAGGAGGTGAAATCTTGCTCCATTCAATAGTCCAAGTCTTCTTCAAGGTGTCGTAAGACTGAATTAAAGCCATAAATAGAAAAACTGTTATTTTCTTTTTCTAGCGAACATACATAAAATTACATTATAGTGTATTCCATTATCACACACGTATACATACCACTCATGCATATATATTAAAAAACACACTATTTTCCTGAATAGAAAAACTGAATGCAAAGTTTTTCAGACTTTAGTGTATATAAGAATTATTTCTATTCTATAGAGCTACAGTGGTGCCCAGAAATGCTACTTTTAAAAGCACCCCCACGTGATTCTGAAGCAGTTATTCAGTAGTGGCTACTCTTTAAGGAAAAAGTAGTTTAAGTATTACTTATTATATCAGAATAATATTCATATGTTTGCAATTATAAATCAAAAGTAATTTATAGTCCTCAGTTTACAATAGTGTTAGAATTTTTAAATGTTTCTTTATATATATATATACACACACACATAATTTAATAGATGTAAATACTACATTTAATTATATTCAATAACATAAACACCTTAATGAAAATATATTATTACATTTTTATGAATGATTTTTCCTTTTTTAGCTAGCTACACCATAATTTTCCAGCTACTACCTCACTGATTGCCATTTGCCTTGTTTCTAGCTTTTGCTACTACTACCAGCACTGCAAATAATCCTTTATACATGTTCTTACATATTAGTAGCTTTATTTGTATGAAAAAATTTTTTTGGGGTAGAAATGTTGGGTCAACAGATATGCGAAGCATTCAAAAGAAAATTTTTAATAGACATTTCCAGGTTGCTTTCTCCAAAGGCTACCACACTTCTCATTTCCAATAGCAATGTTTGAAACTACATTTTTCTCTGTATTCCCACCAGCAATAAATATTAATGTTTTAAAATTTTGTTAGTCTGATTTATATAAAGTGATGTATCATCATTAATCATAATTTAAATTGCCCAGACATACTGATGAATTTGAGCATTTAAAAAGGTCTATTTGTTATTTAAAATTTATTTTGTATGTTGTCTTTTCATAGCTTTGTCTGATTATTCATTAGATGTCTTTATCTTAACAGTTAATAAAATATATATGTAAAATGTATATATATATATTTTTTATGCAATATATAAGTTATAAGCGCACTACGTGTGTATGTGTATATATATTATATTGATGCTCTACGTTTATAAACTTTTAAGAGTTCTAACTTTTATCTTTGACTCAATTTTTATTTTATATATGTTATGTGTAGCATTTCTATTTAAAAATCTTATTTTTGTTATATATCATTTCTAAATGTGTAGTCCTGCCAATTTTTTTTTAAGAACAGAAAATATACCAACTCATTTTACCATATTTTCTTTTTGATGTATGACTTATTTGTTGCCCTGTTCATTTTTTTTGTTGTTATACTCTCCTCATGAAAGCAAATTATAAAATGTAAATTTGATTGTATCTTTCCCCAGCTTAATCTCCCAAAGCCCAGTAGTCTCTAAAATAAAATATAAACATGAAATATAGTAGAAAAGACCATTCATTATAGGGCTCTATGCAGCCTTTTCACCTTAGGTTTTCATCATTTTCCTTCTCCCCACATAACCTTTCTATAGTCCCACCTATAGACTGTGAGAAATTTTATTAAACAATCATGTCTTTGTCAACAGTATCTCTGTTTTATCTCCAGATCTTTAGTGCTTAGGACACTGCTTGTCACTGTAAGTATTTTCAATATATGTTTTTGTGTAAAAAACTGTTTCCCAAAGGTGTGCTTCTCTTTTATACCTCTGTATTTTGAACATGCAATGTCCTTTCCCTAAAATGGTCTTTCAGTCATCTCGTATTTAAATTCTATCTTTTTCACAATCTCCCAAAATTTCCTAGGCAAACTTTCTATATTCCTATAGTATACTATCTTTACCATGGCATAAATTATAGGACTATAATTATATCTTATCTCTTTCCTAAAATGACCTCCCATAATATTTTATTTTTAAAAATTTTTTAACTAAGTTTATCGAGGTAACATTGGTTAATACAATTATATAATTTTCAGGTGTACATTATCATTTGACATTTATGTATTCTATTGTGTTTACCACCTAAAGTCCAATTTCCTTCAGCTACCATATATTTGATCTCCTTTACCCACTTCACCCTTCCCCTAAACCCTATATTTGACCCCCTTTACCCTGTCTTCCTCCCTCCTCCCCCACCCCACTAGTAACCACTAGTCTATAGTCCTCTGGTAAGCACTAGCCTATAATTCCTATCCATGAATCTTTGTTTATTTGTCCTGCTCATTTGTTGCTTTTAGGTTTATATCCCACATGTAAGTGATATCATGTGGTTTTCAACTTTTTCTGATTTATTTCGCTTAGCATGATTATCTCAAGGTCCATCCATATTGTCTCAAATGGCAGGATTTCATCGCTTCTTATGGATGGGTAATATTAGGTTGTATATATGTACCACAGCTTCTTTAGCCAATAATCTATTGTAGAACACTTTAGTTGCTTCCATGTCCTGGCCACTGTGAATAATGCTGCTATGAACATCGGTGTGCAAATATCTTTTCAGATATGGGTTTTCAAGACTTTGGGGTAAATATTGGGATTGCTGGATCATATAGTAGATTGATTCTTAGTTTTTTGAGGAACATTCATTCTGTTTTCCATCCCTCATAATATTTTTAAAATCTTTATATTTATTTACACAGTTTCTCCTTAGCTTCATGATGTACCATTGTTACGATTTAGAATATATACGTAACTAAGATGCATGAGTCATAGGAATACAAATCTATTATATATTCTGAATATGCATATGCATACCTAAACATATATGCTTGCATATTGAAATATATGTGTATATACACTTTTTCTAAGACCAGAAGATTTCTCAATCTTCCAAAGGAATGTACTTGTTTAGAGTGATGGTGAATAAATTCTCTTCACTCACCTCACTGAGTTATAATTCTCATCTTCCTTTTCAGTGTAGCTCAGAATAATTCCCCTTTTCATCTAAAAATAGGAAGAGATTTAGACACAGAAATTAGCCCAGCAGCTTTAAAAACATTTGACTCACTGGGATTTTCTGAAATGAAAAAATAATTCCTGGGAAATAAATCAGACCTCCCACAAGTACCCTAGAAGTTCTTTGAACATTTTAAAACACTGTCCACAATTAGGAAGGCAAAAAATATGATTTAAGAAATACGAAAAAGTATTTTCCATGCTTTAAATATGTTTTCCTGACATAACTGCAGCAAACAACAAATCCCTTGGACTGAAGAAGTGAGGCAGGCCCCTGTCAGAAGATGAGGACTATTGAAAATGCATTGAGCCTTCCTGGAGTAAGTGGGGATTGAATTGTTTCCAACCCAGCAGAGTTATGCTTCCCAGAGGCAGAATTAGTGCCCTGGTGCTAAGTAAAAGTCTGAGGACAAAGGCATTATGTGATGGGAAATAAAGCCAATCTCGTGAATAATGATGGCTTTCAATGGGATAAAGATAAGGTTCAAAATTTTAGATTTTTAGAGAAAACATAATAAACATGTTAGAGAATGGAAAGTAACAGGACAGAATGGAAGAAACTGTAAGAGAGGTGTAATATCTATCAGCTGTTAACAGTAATATTGGATATATTAAGTTTATGTTATGTTTCGGTAAAACAAACAAAGAAACAAAACCCTTAAGTAAAATGATTTTTCAATCCCACAAATATCTTCTAATATCCTAAATGTCTTCATGATATTCTAAATATCTTCTAATTCTAAAAAATGTTTAAAATATAACATTATTTCAATTCTCTCTTACTTCTTTTATTAAATATTTTTTTTTTCTGAAAAAAAGGTATATGAAAATTTAAACAACTTTTTGGAAGATTAATTTCTGTTTGAATGAGGACCAAGTCATAATATTCTACTACAGAGTTCTTTGTATTTCTGTCAGAGATAATCACAGATCTTTTAGCCAGAGGTCTCTTCATGATGGCAGTTTTTATGTTCTCTAAGAATAATTTTTTAGTTCATTCCTGCCTCTCTTCCTTATATGCATCATAAGCTTCCTATTAGTACCTATTTGGGATTTCCTTCTACTGCTATGCAAAGTAGAATGCTTCAGCCTCAATTGCAACTACTGGTCTGAACCCCAGGGCTGTAGACCCTCAAAGAACCCACAGACCTGAGGAGTTCAGCAGGTCCAGATCATCTGCTTTCATGCAAGAATTCAACTCCCGGTATTGAACTTGATGGACAGAATTTTCTCCTCTCAAAGATACTGACATCAGAGGTCCTAGGTTAGAAATCAATAGACCATAATTAAACTTTCGCTCCCTATGTGTGCTTTTCCCCAGCAGTGCAAGCATACTTAATCTTCATTTAAACCCTTGCCATGTTTTCATCCCATTCTACTACCAAGCTTTTTCCTTATAATGACACAAACTCAGATGTACTGGGATGATGCTAAACCTCTATCGCCATCATAGAACAACGCAGTTTCTTCCCCCAAGGCAGCCAGCAGTCTTTTCTAATTCATTGGAGCTTTCTCTAAAATCTCTCTCACATCTCTCTCCTCTCCCTTTTCACTATAAAGTCCTTTTCATCTTTCATCTCAACTAATTCAAAATGTTATCCTTGTCAATAACATTGTCCTCCTTCAAAGGCTCATATGTCCTGTTGCCAAACAGAACTTTCTGAAAGGCTGCTTGACTATTTCACTCTCCTACATAATGCTCTTTAATGACTGTTCATCTTCTTACCATGGAATATAGAAATTCATAATTTATTTTTTCCCCTTTTCTCCAGCCTTGTCAGTAGCTTCTCTTCTTGAGCTCAATTTTTACTCCCCCGCCAAATAAAACAACAAATATGGCATCAATTAAGCTTCTCTACACTTTTATATATATATATTTTTTATAATGCACCTTCCACAGTTCTTTGAACTCTTCTCTTTAAAATTTGTCTCAAATACTTCCTAGAAACATCTGATATTCCCCCTTCCCTTACAGTTAGTTATTCTCCTCTCTGTGCTACTTTATTCTTTATTCTTATTAATGTATAATACTACACTGTGGTTTGTGTGTGTGTGTATATATATACATATATATATATATATACACACGTGTGTGTGTGTGTGTGTGTGTGTGTGTGTGTGTATTAAGAGCAAATAAATGTTTGGTAATAAAGGATTCACCTTAAACTGCATAAGCATATTTATTATAAACTATAATGTCCCAATTAAACATGTAAATGGAATACAGGAATCATCAATACAACCAAAGCCCCTTTTCTTTTCTGAAATCTTGTTTTCTCTTTTTGAAAAACTGCTAAAGCCTGTTACAGCCTCCATATTTCTGGACATTTGATACTTGAATCTAATTTTTTTTTATCCAAGAGACTTCTTATCTCATAAAACGTTAGAGAGAACATAATTTGGCTCAGACCTGTAAGTCGCTGTAGCTGTCTTCGCTTCAGAGGCCACAAGAGGAGTGCAATGAGAACAGCCAACAGAATGACCCCAAGGACTCCAAATGTGATCTGGAGTGGGAATCTATAATCTAAACACAATAAACATCACAAGAGATGATAATGTCTTAGTTAAAATACTTGGCTCCCCTTGTTACTCCCTCTCTCCTAGGTCAGATACAGGATTGCTGAAGTAAATTTCATATCCTCAGGACTTCTTTTGACTTAAAGTCTCTTAACAAGAAGGATTCTAAATAATATAGACAATTGGTCCCATGCTCATAAACCCAAGATATACCTGTGGCATCTGACGATCTGATGGTTGTACCTTTTGTAAGAGAAAAGAGGAGACTCAATTCTAGGA
The DNA here is from genome assembly GCA_004027375.1 of Macroglossus sobrinus. Lineage (NCBI taxonomy): Eukaryota > Metazoa > Chordata > Mammalia > Chiroptera > Pteropodidae > Macroglossus > Macroglossus sobrinus. Next base: position 35,304 of record PVKZ01004616.1, on the reverse strand, counting down.
ATAATATATAGAATAAATATTTCTATTTTTGTTCCCTTGAAACTTATATAATGTTACTAACCAATGTTACCACAATATACTTAGTTAAAAAAAAAAAGATTTAGGATCTGGTGATTGACTGGGGATGGTGATAGAAGAGAGGGAGAGGAAGAAGTTTGTACTGGAAAATGGAATTTTATTGAAAAAATTAAATTTTTTTTCTATTTTCTATGTGAGCCTCTCAACCAAGTGAACTACTCCTTTCCACCTAAAACGATGGTCTTTTTGTCTTTCTTCCTTCTGCACAGGGATACAGACAGTAATAAACTTCTCCTTGGTGAAGGCCAATGTATAACAACAAATATTTTCATCATTCCTTCAGACTGACACATCATGAATCTTTCCCCACTAGATCTTTTTTTTTTTTTTGCACACTCAGTCTTTACACGATGCACTTGACTGCCCAGCCCTTCTTTGCTGCTAGATGTTCCAACTTTAATCCAGTATCCTCACCTGAGCATATCACAGCAGCATCTTCCTTGTGGCCACAGTCACTGTGCCCCCAGGATCTGGCAGGACAATCAAACAAGGAAGACTCATCCCCTTTGCACTTCACTTCATTTAGCCATATGGGCCCAGTTCCCTGACCAAACTTCGCCTCTTTTAGTGGTTTCAAAGCTGAGCCACAGCCCAGCTGTCGACATACAACCTGAGCATCATTAATGTCCCAGGAATCATCACACACTGTCCCCCATGAACCTCCATGCCAGACTTCCACACGTCCAGAACAAGTAGTGTTTCCTTCTTGAAGTCTTATCTTGTCTGAAACATCAGAGACACCTAGATCATTTCTGAGAAGATAAAAACTCCTTACAGGTCACAGGGGGAAAAGAGAGATTTGAAACTTTTCAAATCTCTATTTTAAAATTTTGCTTAGTTAATGCATATTCAAAATATATTTTAACAAAATTTATCTTTTATGAAAGCACATGTCCTTTCATCAGAATATTTCATCCTGGACATAAGAACATTAGTGTGACTCAGGAATTGTCAAGTGAATAACGTTAACATTGTATAATATTAAGTTATCTGAAATAGAAGAGAGCTTGGGAGGTTGCCAGGTACAAAAAAATCTTCCAGTTTAAGAAGATGGAGAGTGGGGTAATACTTCAGGGTTGATCTTTCTGATTGCTTTTCTCTTTACATAAGTATAGTAAGATAATATTTGAAAAAAAATGGGAAAGGTAAGATAAATACTGAGTCACATATTCTCTGCTCCTCATTTGTTCACAGGGGGAAGCAATTGAATAAATCTTTCAGGAAGACCATAGGGAATATGATATTCTTTTGAAAAATTATCTTTGATACTAAAAATCTATAGGTCAAATTAAATAAAACCAATTACACTGTCCAGGTAGAATAAGTATTAATTAGTGTTTATTCATTTCTGGTCAATGACATCAGAAGATGATGGTGAGTCATAGAATGAAATTTTCATTTAGGTTAACGGATACTCACTGGCACATGTGATCCAGGTCTCCTCTGAGGGGCTAGCCAGTCTCTGCTTCCATGGAGATGATGGGCACTGCCATAATGTGTCAGGTCCTTTTGGACACTGAACATTGTCCACCCACATATGCCTGGACATTGTCTGGGCCACAGAGGCAGGGCTAATGTTCCCTTTGTCCGCACAGCCCAACTGCCGGCATACCACCCCCACAGTGGTTGCAGACATGTTACTCTTGCCAATGCTGCCCCAAGCTCCATTGTAAAAAACTTCCAGACGTCCTGCACAAGTCTCTCTGTTGGTTTCACTCATCAGTCTCAGAGACATGAACTCTGGGATAAAATACAGGGTTAGTAGTTTCATATCTTCTCTGAAAATTCAGAGGCCTCCATTCCTTTACTTTGATGTGAGAATGGCTTTAAAAATAGGTATACTATGTCAATTACTAGTAATTCTTTAGTAACTTTTAGGTGGTTTCGTGCATTTTAGTACTATCTAGTATCCTATAAATACTTTTTGCTTTTTCTAGTCTTGGGTTTTGTTCTCAAAGACTGCTTTAGAATGCTATCAATGAATCCAAATTTATTTCTAGATCTCAATAAAAGGCTCAAAGCCTTTTATTAATTTACACATTTCCCCCCTAAGTTACTATATTTTAGACTTAAAAATTTTACTCTATTTTTTTTTTGCAACTGTCCTTGGCAGTTAAAATATAGTGAGATTCTCAGACACTAAAACCAAGATTTTGTGTATGTTTTCTTAAAATGAACTATTTCTCTTTCTGACACTTCACAGTTTTGTTGTGTATGTCCTCTACTAAATGTATGTCATTAAATGAGAATGATATCCAAATCACATCTGACACATAGAATATTTCACTTCCTTCAGTTACTGAGTCACAGTACTGTTTTTCCCAATATATTACAACTGAGTACATTTTTCTACTTCACAATAGTTTCTAAAGCTTGCTATGTATACAAAACAAGATCGGTATCCTCTTATGGTAATTTTTGATCCTATGACAAGTGAGTGTCATTAATGAGTCTGTCATAAAAAATTATGTGGGCATGTTGATTGTCTTTTTCTCCCTGGAATGTAGCACTGATGTATTTCTTCTTGTCCCTTTTCATCTATTTCTTTATTAATACAGTGATTATGAAGCGGTACACTGAATCCTTACTGTAATATCCAACTCCATATATATTTATAAAAGAACTCATTATTCGTTTCATTGCAAACTTATTTCTGAATTTTTCTCCTTCTATTTTTATACTACCTTGTATATGAGATAGCACTAATTTATCAAATCTGTACTTCAAATCCTGACTCTTGCAATAGTTCTCTATGCTTTTCAGGGAATTATCTCAGATTAGTATGCTACATACGTTTGCCCCATCTCAGTCCTTTTTTATTGTGACCAGAGGTCATGTGCAGAACTTACCTGAGCAGATAACTCCTGCATCCTCCTTATGCCTGCAGTTGTGCCGCCCCCAGCCATGTGAAGGGCATTGCCAGACACGAGATTCTTTTCCATTACAGTTTATCTCATCTAGCCAGATGTGCCCTGTTCCTTCCCCAAAATGAGCAGAACCAGTGGCATTAATGGCCACTCCACAGCCCAGCTGTCTGCACACCACATGGGCATCACTTAGGTCCCAGCTGTCATCACAGATGGTTCCCCAGGAGCCCTCATGATAAATTTCTACTCTCCCCGCACAGCGACCATTTCCATTTATCAGGCGAAGTTGACCACTCCCTGGAAAGAGAAAATAAAAGATTAATAAATGCATTCCTAAGGATTAAGATCACTTTCATAGATTGGTCACTGATTCTCACCTATACAGGCAACAGCATTTTCTTCTGAAGTAGTAAAGGTTGTTGAGTCTGAAGATGATGAATTGCACAAGGATAGTGTTTGATTCTGGTTTCCTGCAAACATCAAACTGCTCAGTCATACAAAATGCAAAAGGTAGGGCGAGAAAGAGAGATCAGATGAAGTATTAGATAAATGAGTTGAGGACAAACATAGCTATAGACAGAAAGGGTGGTTCAGGGATCAACCAGGCTGGAAATTAGTCATGTGCTTTGAGAAAGGCTGACACATGGTAAGCACTAGATAACTCTCAGGTCCATGAAAATTAAATTTACACTCTCTAAGAGGACAAATGAGGTTAATATTCCAGTATACTTCTCATGACCCCTCAAAATAAATCATCCCCTTTTATTTTTGTTTTTCATTCTTATAAGTATACTTGCTCTTAAGGCACACCACCATGTGAGAGGCTCTTCATTGACTGCCCTTGATCCTCTTACCTGAGCAGATTACAGAGGCCACTTGCTCTGCAGAACATAACGATGCACCCAGAACAGTTACAGGACAATCTCCCATGTTCTGCTCAGTCCCAGTGCAGTGAAACATGTGCCTCCAGACCTGACCACTTCCTTTTCCAAAATGTGCTCCTTCTGGCTTAGAAAGGGCAACTCCACATTTAAGCTGCTGGCACAAAACATGGGCATCTTCCATGTCCCAGTGAGAGTTGCAAAGGGATCCCCAGGTCCCAAGAACCTTGAGCTCCACTCTTCCTTCACATGAGGACTTGCCATTCACCAAGCGAATTTCTGTGTATCCTGGAATAAAACAGAGATTTAAAAAGATGTCTGTGACTACCTAACCCTATCTTCTTCACCATAAGGAAACAAATCAAACATGTTCTTTGGCTCTCACTTGAGCAGACTACTCCAACGTCTCTGCTGTGGCTGCATGTTCCATCTTGGCGGGGTGCTACTGAGCAGAGTGAAAGATGAGACTCGTGTCCCTCACACTGGAACTCTTCAGACCAGATCTGTCCATTTCCTTCTCCAAAGTGAGCTCCCCCCAGGATAGAGATGACTGTGCCACACTGTAATTCCCTGCACAGCACGCTGGCAGCTTCCAGAGAGAAGTCAGAGTCACAGACAGAGCCCCACTTATCGCCGTGTTTTATTTCAACACGACCAGAGCATGGAATGTCCCCTCCAACCAGTCTGGGTTCCCTGTGGGCTAAAAAAGAATATTTCAGTGAGAGATAACATGATTCCAAGATTTTCCTTTAAGATGAAAGTCAGGAAAAGAGTGAAGAGTGAGAAAGAGAAGTCGGGGTGTTCAATGATTTTCCACACTCATCTCTCTCTCTCTCTCTCTCTCTCTCTCTCTCTCTCTCTCTCTCTCTCTCTCTCGGCATAGAATTGAGCATAACAAATTCTAGACCTCCTCATTCCTCATTAGGCTAATTCATTTGAGAGAATCCTGAAATTTTGCCTCCTAGAGTCAACCATTCCTGGAAGCAGAATAACTTTTTTCTTCTTGTATTTTTTTTACATCGTTCACAACATTGGAGACCACGCATGATGTGCATCCACTCGCTCTATCTGTAATCTGAGACTGCCCAGGCTTTTTCAAATGGTTTAATATAAAGTTTCTCAATATAGTTTCTATTTTCAAAATGAACATCAGAACTTTTTGTTTTTCTTTGATATCTGTTGCACTTGATACATAAGACATTTCTTTCTCTTGTTTTCTCCTCTTTTCTGCTTAACAGTGCTTTAACAGAATCTCTCATGAATTCCTTGACTGAAGGTTCTATTCTCAACTTTCCCATTTTATAAATGAACAGCTTCTCCTAACTGCCAATAAATATGTTTTCATGTATACTTTTCTCTTTAAATTTATATTCATAAGCATATCTGTTTAAACATCTGAAACTTAAGGAGTTTGAAATTAAATGAATTATGTATTGACAAATCCACTGTATTCTCTACTCAATTAATATCTAATCCAAATTAGAATGACCTGAAATTAAACCGCTTCTTTATCTACCATAAGTGTAATAATAATAATAGTGAACATTAAGTGAGCACCTATTATATGGCATTGTAGTAAATATTTAACAAACATCATTTTATCCTTACAATTGTCTTAGGGGATTTATTAAAATTATTCCAATTTCACAAACAAAGAAACTGAAACATAGAAAGGTGTACAAATTTGCTAAGTTCACACAGCAAGTTAGTGCAGTCTGGGATTTGAAACCAGGTAAAATACTCCAGAGCCTAGAATCTTGACCCTCTCAATACACTTTACATGTGGAAAGTCATAATCTCTTTCAATCCTCCAGCATATGTATTTTGAGTATTTTTTGCTATTGCTTTAATGTAATTTGTTATCATGTTATATAGGCCTTTGCAATAGCTTCTTAAGTAAGTGGTCTCCTTGCTTCTAAGTCCTCTTTTTCATAAATCTGTGACTTGATCACAAATATGGCATTAAATTTCAAATATCTTTGTCTTCAAGATAATTTGATGTTTCTTTACTATTTATACAATAACTTATCCTTTCAGCAAATACTATTAAGCACCTACAGTATTTTAGGCATTCGGGTGGGATAAAAAGTCTGTCACAGAGTTTAGTCTGTTGGTGAAGACAGATACTACTACTACTACTAATCATAACAACTTATTGATCATATTAATTCCTGTGAGGTAGCTGTTTTTGTTACTACCATTTTTCTTTTGAGGAGATTGTAGCATTGAGAGTTTTGATAGATTCTAAACACTGATAACTTAGCATACTTTAAAATACTCTATGATGTTACCTTAAAAGCCTTAATATTTATTACTCTATTAATCACACTTGATGCCCCAAACTAAAGATGCCCGGGCATAGTATGCTTTTTTCATGCCTCTGTGCATCTGCAGAAACATTTCTCTCTATTTTTAATGTACTTTTAGACCTTAAATTAAACTTAACATATGGATTGAACATTTTACCTGAGCAGGTAATTTTGGCTTCTTCATTGTGGTCACAGGTAAGTCCACCCCACTGCCAATTTTTGCATTTCCAAAGAGAAGTTTCATTTCCATTACAGCTGCTTAAAAACAGCCATGTGTTTGTTGGTTTAATTTTGGAATAAATTTGGTAAGATGTTTTGAGTGCAGATCCACATCCAAGCTGCCTGCAAACCACATCAGCTTCTTTCAGTCCCCAGCCTCTGTCACACACTTTCCCTACTAGTTTCTGAATTTCCACCTCCACTGTCCCAGCACAATGGCTGCCTCCACCTTTAAGTCTCAGTTCCAGATCTGATCCATCTGTAAAAAAAACATAAACTTAGGCCATAGATACATGTGGAGGTTAAGTCCCAAAGGATGGATATATATATATATATATATATATATATATATATATATATATATATATATATATATATATATATATATATATATATATATATATATAATCTTGATCCTTCCAAGATACTGAGACACTGGAAATTATGGCTCTTTTAAGAGCTAGTATTGATCATAATTTTGGTTAGAAATGGAATTATGATTTCAAGGGTTAATCAGTATTGTCAATGGTAGAAAAATATGAGCAAGTCAGATATTAAAAAAAGAGCTATAACATTTTGTGTCTCAGAGCTCCAGGCAGTCTGAATAATTATTATAGAAAAGAGTCAGACAACTCTCTAAACTAGTCAAATAAAGAGTGTATTGAGATTTCTCACAACTGTAAAAGAATTTCCAACAGGAAATTATATTTCTTGCATCTCATACTTATTCTTATTCTTACAGAACACAGCTCTTTTCTTCTCTATTTTTGTTTTAACTTACCAGAACATGTCACACCGGCATCTTCATTATGATTACAATAATGCTTTCCCCATTCACGGTGTTTGCACTTCCAGACAGCAGATTCGTGTCCGTGGCAGGAAACACCGTCAAGCCAAATGTTTCCAGTTCCCTCACTGGCATTAACTCGACCAATAGCAGTGATGGCAGTTGGGCATCCCAGTTGCTTACAAGCTACAGCAGCATCATTACTATCCCAGCCATCATCACACACTGTCCCCCATTCTCCTTGGAATTTCACTTCTAATCTTCCTGAACATTCATTAACTCCATCTGCCAGTCTCAGGCTGAGATCTGCTCCATCTGTAAAAGAGACACAAAACAAGTCAGTAATAAAGAAACAACAACAGACTTCCAGTCAAGATGAGAGAGTAGGTAAACTTTGTGCCTGCCTCCTCCTATGAGCACATCAAAATTACAACTGAATTCGAGAATAACCATCATCGAGAAACATCTAAAGACGATCTGAACAGAATTCTTATGAGTAAGAATATAAAGAAGAAGACATGCTGAGAGTGGAAGAGGGGTGAAGATGCAAAATTGGTAGGTGCCACACCAATGGTGTCGTGATTAAGAATTGAGAATTAAGAGAGATATATCAGCTGAGGAAGTCCCCCTTGAATAGTGAGGGATCCAAGCCCCATTCCGGACTTCCCATTTTGAAGCGTAAGTGCAAGGAAGAGGACTTCTCATAACATCTGGTTGTGAAAAACAGTGGGGATTGTGTCTTAGAAAGACAATGGACTGCTAGAAACTGAGGCACAGTAGGTCTTAAAGTACCCATGCACAGACTCACAATCTCACTTGCTCTAAACTCCAGTGAAAGGGTAGCAGCTTCAAGGACAAACAGGAAAAACTAAACTGACTAACTTCAGGGTGAGGTCTGGAGAGGTATGGGTTGGGGCAACTTTCTCTGGGGATAGAAGTGTTGGCAGATGCCATTATTCCTTTGTTTAGCCCTTCTCCCACCCAGTGGGCAGGTGCAGGTGGGTATTAAATGTGTGCTCTTCATTAACATGACTAACATCATTTTCCCCATCCTGGTGATTCCCTGTGCCCCTTTCACCAAACTCACTCCCTGGAACTGAGCTCCTTCTAGTGGCTCCCCACAAAAGTGGCCTGCTTCAGCTTTCACTGTAGACTTTTCCAAAATCTATCAAAGGTCCAAAACACCCCAAATAAGCAGCAGCTGGCCTCAACATGCCTTGTAGAGCTTACAAAATGGCCCAAATGTCCAGCAAAAGCAACGGCCAATCTCAGTATGCACTGTGGCCAGTCCTGACCTATAATGCGGCTTTAACTAAGTAGCTACAAGCCTAGAACAAGTGGCAGCTGGCCTCTGTTCACAGTGTAGCCTCCCCCAAGTGCCTCCCAGCCCATCAAAAGTGGCATACAACTACAGATCACTTTATGATTTCTACAGAGAGGCCCCAAGAAGAACACAAAGAGTGGCTGGCACCAGACCACCCACAAAAAGACTCCAGAACCAATATGCCCACTGGATGACTTTAGACTACACCAGAGCACAACACTACTAACTCCACGAAAGACACGTTTGAAGGGCTAAGTCAGATGGCACCAGAGCCCTGTTGAAGTGACTCCTACTCTGTGAGGTAAGCTCCTGAATAACAACTCATTCAATAGAATCATCGCCAGTCCTCATAGGCTTTCAAGTTGAGAGTCAGTACCACCCACAAACATGCCACCCGCAATTGATGCTCAATTACAATAGGAGGGCACAAACAACTCACACAGGGGACACCTCTGGAGCACCTAGCTCAGGTGACCTGGGAGACTGTACCACATAAAGGGAGATGTCGATAGTAATACAATAATAGTAAGAGATTTAACACTCAATTAACATCAATAGATAGATCCTCCAGACAGAAAATGAACAAGAAGACACGTGGCCTAAATGACACATTAGACCAGATGGATTTAATTTATATTGTTTGGATATACATTCTTTTCAAATGCACATGAAACCTTTTCAAGATAGACCACATGTTAGGGCACAAAACAGTCTCAAAAAATTGAAGAAGACTAAAGTCATATCAAACATCTTTTCTGATTGCAATAGTATAAAACTAGAAGTCAGCTGTAAGAAGAAAACTGAAAAATGCGCAAAAACATGGAGGCTAAATAAAAAGTATATAATTTGAAAAGATGCTTAACATCAATAATAATTAGGGAAATACAAATTAAAACCAAATTAAAATGAGATATCACCTCACACCTGTCAGAATGGCTATCATCAATAAATCAACAAACAATAAGGGTTGGTGAGGATGAGGAGAAAAGGGAACCCTCATACTCTGTTGGTGAGATTGTAGATTGGAGCAAGCACAGGAGGTTCCTCAAATAAATTAGATTAGAACTACCATATGACCCAGCAATTCCACTTCTGAGTATTTATCCTCCAAAATCCAAAACACTAATTTAAAATGATAAATGCACCCCTATGTTCATTATTTACAATAGCTAAGATATGGAAGCAACCTAAGTGTCCATCAGCAGATAAATAGGTAAAGAAGATGTGGTACATATACAAAATGTTACTTGGCAAAACAACAACAACAACAACAGCAACAACAACAACAAAACAGAATGAAATCTCACCATTTGTGAAAACATGAATGGACCTAGAGGTTATGTTAAATGAATAAGTCAGATATAAGAAGGCAAATACCATATGATTTTATTTATAAATGGAATCTAAAAAACAAAATAAAACAAAGAACAAAACAGAAACAAATTCATAGATACAGAGAACAAACTGATGGTCACCACATGGAAGAGGGCATGGGAACTGGCTTCGGAGCTGGGTGACAATGGTAAAAGGAATTAAAAAGTACAAATTGGCAGTTTTAAAAACAGTCATGGAGATGTAAAGTATAGCATAGAGAATATAGTCAATAATATTGTAATAACTATGTATGGTGTCAGATGGGTACTAGACTTATTGGGGTGATCACTTCATAAGTTGTATAAATATCTAATCACTACATTGTACACCTGAAACTAACATAATATCGTATGTCAACTATAATTAAAGAATAAATTTACAAAAAGAAACAACAAGAATAAAGGGACTGCAAATAGCTGTATCTGAGAGGAATTAGGAAAAATGAGAGATATAGTAGAGGCAAAGAAAACAATGATATACTACTAACAAAAATTATTAAAGATGGAAGGAAGACAGGCAAGAAGACAGGACTTTTCAGAATAGAGAGTATGTACTATGGGAAGAATCTCTAACAAGAAATCCAAGGGCTGAATTTTATCTAGTGATATGTTCTTTTGACCACCACTGAGTTTTGTTGGAATTGTTTTCTTTTTTTTTGTTAAATATATATTTGCAAGCTAAGCAGGGTTGAGCCTGGTTAGTACTTGGATGGGAGACCACCTAGGAAGACCAGATGCTGTAGGTATAAAAAATAAGGGATTGTAAGCTGACAAGGTCCTTGAAATCTGTGAGGTCAACCAAGGATTACTATATATATATATGTGTGTGTGTGTGTGTGTGTGTGTGTGTGTGTGTGTGTGTGTGTGTGTATTTAGCTGGTACCCACATACTCTAGTTTGCCTCAATACTCAACACCCACTTCTATCTCTGATTGTATTTCTTACTTATTACCTGATTGGTATTATGTGCCTGGCCCCTTAGTGACTATTTTCTTAATTTAAAAACAAAGCAAAGAGAAAAGAGACCTCACCCTTATTGCTTTCACCTTTTCCCAATTAATATTCCTCAAAAAACAGAACTTGATTCTGAGTAATATCCTGTAATAAATAAATTGTTTTTTTCCTCTTGCAGTTTTAATTTTTGTTGCCATAATAATGTTTATTATGATTCCGAAGCATGTATAAAACACATTGAGAAGAAATGTGCTGATTGAAGACCTAGAAACATTCTGATGGGTAAAAAAAAATGGAAGGTACCTACTGTGTTTTTTTCTATCCCAAATCCTTTTCATTTTCTTCAGCTAATGAAATTAATATTTTCTATAGAAATCCCATTCTTTGTGGTTCAGACTACAGATGGTTATATTGTTCAAGGAAAAAAAAACAATTCAAGAAATAAAAAAAGAGCGAGAAATCAGATGACATTGCTTAAGTGCTTGAATTCAGCCATGTACTTCCTGAATTTCTCAGTTTTCTGAGTTAGTATTTTCTTAGTTTAAATTTAGTTTGAATTGAGTTTCCTTCATTTGTCCCCAAAAAGAAAGAAAAAAAAAAGATTCTCAGTTAATACAGGGAAATTTTTACTCTAATTATAAATGTGCCTTAGGGTTCAAGACATATGAGTTCTTCTTCAAATTAAGAACTCAAGTGAAAAGAGAATGCCATTCCTGAGCATACTAATCCATTACTCATGTCCCCTGATCAAGCATAGAACATGAAACTCTTTAAAAAAAAAATTTTTTTTATTAGTTTCAAGTATACAGTACATTGGTTATACATTTGTATAGTTTATAAAACAATCCCCCTATTGCTCTTTCTCTCCTCTGGCTTTCCACTTAGCCATTACATTAATGCTAACTGCATTCCCTATGCCATGCTCCCCATCCCCATCACCATCTATCAACTACTAATTTATATTTTCTTAACCTTTTTTTCACATTCTCCCAGCCCCCTAGCTCCCTAGATAGACACAGTGCCTGCTCTTACCACAGCAGTAGTATAAATGAGGTTTTAATAGGAAAAAAAATTTTGTATTAATCATTTGATTCGGTGAACTTGAACTAATAGTTTGGGAAGGGGTGAGTTAATATGGCTAAAGGGGACACTATTGTAGGCAGCACATGATAAGGTGATTTGCTTTTAAAATTCATTCAGAAAGCAAAATTTACTAATTAAGCCATTTTTTCTTTTCTTTTTCTTTTTTTTTTTTGAGGGGGGGGGGAATTGGACTATTCTCTGAACACCTCCTTCTATTCTCATTACTTGGATTTCAACTTCGCTGTTCATTCCTCCTCCCTAATCTATTACTCCTAATTTCAGTTACTATAAAAACTTCACAGGCAAAAAAATGACAAAGGAAGCAGATTTCTTAATACGTTTAAGAGTTCAGCCTCTTAGGACTCTTATCCCCACTGCTTTCCCCCCCTCCCCCGGTCTTCTCTTGGAGAAAAGAACAAACCCCGACCAGTCCTTACCTAAGCAAATCACTCCGACATCCTCAGCATGATCGCAATTATGTTTTCCCCATCCTTCGTGTTTGCAGTTCCAGAGAGCTGACTCATTTCCATTGCATACAAGATCATCAAACCAGATTGGTCCAGAACCTTCTCCAAAATTTGCTGAACCAGAGAAACTGACGGCACTTCCACATCCAAGTTGTTTGCAAACCACAGAAGCGTGATCTATGTTGAAGTTATCATCACACACTGTTCCCCACTGTCCTTGGAATTTGATCTCTATTCTTCCTAGACATCGGTTTCCTCCATTCATCAGCCTCATCTCCAAATTGGATCCATCTATAGCAAAGAAAAGACCAGAGTTCAAAGTGATATTCATTCAGAAGGAATTTTAGAAAATAATATTCCTCAGGACACTGGGATTTCACTATGTCCTTAAAATGGTGCCTAATTTTGCATACTGCTCATCTTCACATATTGAAGAATTTTAATCTTTTAAAAACAAGTTAACAAGACTTTTATCTAGTTACCAAAGAAAATGTTTTATAGATTAAATTTACTTTCTTTTTTGTTTTTGTTTTTCATTCTTTTACGAGGATAGAACAAAAATCTCTTATGTAGAAATAGATAAAAATCAACTCAAATTAGTAATTTAAAAAACTAGAAAAAGTAAAACTGGTTTAAACAACAAAGTATTAAAAATGATTAATTGGTCTTTTATTGAACATTTAAAATCTTTATTTTAATCTTTATTATAAACAGTTCAGAGCATGAATAATTGTCTAAAGTTGAATTTGAAATTAGAAAATAGAAAAAAGAAAAATAAAATATATAAATATTCATAATATTTTGCAAGAGCACCCTGTGGCATACCAAACTATTAGCAATTAAAGACAAAAATCAATCAAAATAACTCATTTCTTACCAACTTCCTGTTTAAATAATTTTTTTTTTTATCCTGGAAGCATCTGGTACCATTTTTAGCAAAAAAAAAAAAAAAAACTTTTTCATAAAGAAAATTTTCTTTGTATACTATACTTTAAATTTTCTATAAGGACTAAGATACCTGAGAAAAGGAGATTTGGGATGAAATTTGGGGACACATGAAAAATAAAAACTGTTTAGAAGCCGTCTTTGAAAAAGTTATTCAATTTTAAAAGTTCTAAGCTCCAGGCAAAGACTTTCAAGTAACAAGATTTTTTATTATAAACAATTAATGATAAAAATAGCTCACAATTCAAATATGCTTTTCCAAGTGTATCAGATATGTTCTCTCTTTAGTCTTCACAACTTTAAGAAATCTGTGTTATTGCCACTATTGCTACTTTCCAGGTAAACAAACTGAGGTTAAATAATTGGCAAGTATCAAACACCTGGAAAATAATAGAGCCAGCACATAGGGGGGAAAAAAATAGTAGAGCACCAGTGTTTATTCTCTTTGCTGTTGTGGTATATTACCCCTGTGCATGTGATAATAAAAAAATTTCCCTAGAGGCAGAGGATCTGAGGATTGAGCATTAATCTGTGTGGAGAGTCTTCAAAATGCAGACTCTGAAACCTCATAAAACTAGTGATTTGAGTGGCTATGCATTCCTATTATTACATACCAGTTGGACTTTTAGATGTATAAACTTGAAAAAACAAGTTTGATTAACTCCAGCCTTAAGCATAAAAAAAAATAGAAAACAAGAATTAAAAGTACTACACTGTGTCTTAGCTTAAAAAGTCAACTCTATAAACATAATTATGGTTAAGAGCTTGGTAAGATTTGTTATAATTTTTTAAAATTAAGTTTATTGGGGTAACAATTTTCAGGTGAAAATGTATTATAATTTTTAACTGCTGTAAATGATGTACATGTTACTATTGCTGAGGAGAGGTGGAATAAGAGAAGGGGAGGAGGAGGGGAGAATCAGGGAGGAGGGAGGAAGGAGAAAGAGAAGGAAAGAGAAAGAGAAGGAAGAATAAAGAGAATTGAGTTGTCAAGGTAATGAGATGCAGTGAGCCATGGGGAAAATGTTTAACACCTATTACATACCAGACAATGTACTAGTAGCTTTACATGTATTCTATCACTGAGTCATGAGAAAGTTTAGAAAGCTTTAAAAATTTGCTCAAAATAATAGCATTAATGAGTGGATGAACTGGAATTTAGTCCAGCAGTTTTCTAGATACTAGCCTGTGTTACCACAATGCCTGGGTAGAGATGAGTTCTTTCTAAAATCAGTCTTATAGAGGCTAGGTTCTCTAAGAGAGAGGCTGGAAGGTAAGAGGGTTGCTTAAAGGTTAATGAAGTGAGCAAGGAAAAATGGGGAGCCAAGGAATCTGAACTGGGTCAGAAAAATAACATTAAGATTTGTCAGAAAAAAGGTCTGACACATGACTTTCTGAGTTATTGTAAGGTCAACTGAGATAAAACTTATAAAATGTTTTATAAATTAAAACCACATTGGAAATGAAATGAATAGCATTGTATACTGGAAATCGCAATTATACTTTATGAAACATCTTTCCTCCAACAAAGAGTATTTATTTCTTGATTAGATAGGTTAATTTTCAGTAGGTTAATGGACAAAAGCGTTGTTGATGATTTATGGGTCAATGCATGAAAGCAGCATGTCACTTAGATACCATGATTTTTTATGTAAGAGTAGGAAGCTGTAGTCAGGTTACCGAATATAAAATTGAAGCAAGTCACTTTCTTGTTGGTTAAAATGTTCAGAATCTCTTTTTATATAGTTTTAAAATATGAACTTTGTCATGCATTTTCTGGTCTTTTAGCAATGAATTGGTTAATTTTATATGTAGACTAGATTACTTACAGAAAACTGGCTCTTTTTTGTTTTTAGTTCATCTACATATTTTTTTCCCACAAAGCATTTCATGTAGAGGCTTTGACTTATACCTGAGCAGGTTACTCCAGCATCCTGTTGGTGAGTGCAGTTATGTTTTCCCCATCCATCATGTTTGCAGTTCCAGAGAGCTGATTCATTCCCTCGACAAGAAATGTGATCCATCCAAATTCGTCCAGAGCCTGCACTGAAATTATTCCATCCAGTAGCTTTGATAACAGTTGGACATCCTAGCTGCCTACAAATCACAGAGACCTCATCCATGTTCCAGCCATTATTACACACAGTTCCCCATTCTCCCTGAACTTTCACCTCCACTCTCCCAGTACACTCGTTTTCACCAGCCATTAGTCTCAGCTCCTTGTCTGTTCCTCCTGCAACAATGGGTAAAGTTAGCAATTGGTCATGATCCAAAGAGCAAAGAGAGAATTAGCATTCTTTAGACTACCTATTTATTTTCCAAAGCCAGGTTTGAGAAACATTCCTGGACCCATCCATAGTATAATAAGAGAATTATGTCATAGGAATTCAAATACAAACATTAGTATCACAGGTTTCAAATTAAACAATGACATAAACCAGTAAAGCTAGTAAACACAATACTATATGATATCATTTTATGGCTGATATTCTTTATAATGTCAATTTATAGAAAATTCATGTAGAGTTTACTATTTAAATAAGATAGTAAAAAATTTTAAAGGGATGAGATATGAAAGTTTCTCCAAAATCCCAAGATAAACAGAAAGAAGGCTGAGGGTGAAGGCTGAGGGTGAAGAAAAGACCAGGTATAAGGAATTTTACACCTATATCACACATATGTGTAAAATAACATACATTTTAAAAATACTAGTTGAAATCTGACAAAAATGTATCTACTTAAATGGAAGTTGAGATGGAGATATGTTTTAATTATCTCCTACCATGAAATAAATGCCCTCTCCCCCATGCCTCTCTCAAATATCTCAGCTACCACCTAATGATTATTTTAGCTAACAGAGGAACCAGTGGTTGCACTGACACACATACTTGAACTTCCTCAATACATTTAAAGATAAATTTTTGTATTTGAACTTATTTAAGTGTTTCTAAAATTCTCTTTTATCCCAATAATTCTGAGGTTTCTCTTCATCTGTATTGTTCCCCATTTTTTAGTTAGACGTTAATTCAAATCTTTAAATAAAATGCATTTTTTTCCTCCTGTGGAAATTTATTTGGGGGAAACTGTGCTATTATTTTATTCAGTTTTTATGTGTCATATGATTAGGTTCTTATTTTGTGCATTTAACATCTGATCTTTTGAAACCATGAAGCATGTTTTTAGATACTATTTGGCCTTCAGGAGAATTATTTGCTTTTCACTGATTCTTGTCAGAGTGGGCTAAGGCTACAAGTAGATTTGACAAAATACTCACCAAAAGAACTGGTAATCAAACAGGCACTGAAAACTGAGACCACAGCAATAATGAAAGGACTCAAGTGGACAAAATATTTTCTAAAGTCTGTGAAAAAATAAGAGAAAAGGAAAAAGTATAGTCTTCCCAAAAAAGAGACTTTGGAGAAGGCAGATGATTTCAGAGGTTCTAGATTAACAAAGAAGGTCAAACCAAGGCAGAAAATCCTTTCTTTTAACTGGCAAGGCAGACAGAAAAAAACTCATACCCAAGGTCATATAGCCTCAGTGAAATAGCTTTGAAAATGTTCATGTTTATAGGCAACCTTGGGGGAAATAATTAGAAGAGAATTGGAGATAGAAAAAGAATTGCAAGAGCAGGCTTAAAACCTCGAAAATTAAAAAGGCATTAATGAAACTTAGAAGTGGGTAGTTTTCTCTGAAGGCACAGAGCAATATTCAACTATTGATGTTCCTGTCTCCAAGCCACCTGATCCACATTGTTTGATGGTAAATTCTATGAGGGAATGAATTATATCTATCATGTTCACCATAGTTTAACTGGTACCTGAAATAGTGCTTGTTAAATAGCAGCCAAACAATACATCAATGGAATAAAGTAACAATGTTTATATTGAAAAAACCCTAATATTGGACCTCATCTGCAGATACAGCATAAAATGCTCTTTACAGCTGTTATCTTTCTCAGCTATTATTCCTCCTTCCTACACTATACTGACACTAATTTAAAAATAAGAATGCTGTGGTAGCCACTCAATAGCACTCATTTTTGGATAAGTCACTGAATTTTGCAATTATGGTTTGTGCTTTTATGTGATAAGTTATACTTCAATTAAAAAACTTGAAAAAAATGTAAAAATTCTAAATGAGTTTAACACATCTATATAAATCACAAAGTAGATTTCAACACTCAGGAATTTATTCTAAATTTTTTCTAAGTAATTAACTTTACATTAATAATCATTCCTATATGTTCTATCTTTTCTAACAACTATGGTTTTTATACTGAATACTGTTCAGTTGATTTCAGTTCTTTACTTAATCTCACCTTAGTAGTTTTACAAAATGGGTGCTAAATGTAATCCATATAACACATTTTCAATTTAGAATCTATGGCAGATACGAGGTCCTGCCATATAAACTTAATGCCCTTTTCCCATTCCTTACTCTCCTGATGCCAATCACTATTAAATCAGATCCACTGACTATCAGAATAATGCTATACTCCATTAAAAGGAAAATGTAGAATAAATGACAAGCTTTACCGGCAGATCCAGAGTTTTCATGTGGCACCATTGTGAGTTTGTCCATTCCAAAGTCTTATGATCTCTAAATCTTCTGATATCATTCCCTAGAAATGTTCTCCTGAAGAAGAGGACCACTATGAACTCTAAAAATCATCTCACTTCCACAAAAAACCCAGAAAGGCTGTATAATGGAGGTGGAGTCAACCCCAAAAGGGAAGTCATTAAAAGAGTGAGATTCTCTTTCATACTCATGTTTTCATCAATACAGGACATAAAGCAATCAAAGGAATTGAGAAAAATTCACTACAGATATACAAAATTAAGGGGAAATATTAACTCATATACTGTTGTTAGATCGAATATTTCAAATTTCTGCACTTTGTTTTGGACTACGACCCAAGCAAATTCTGTGTGACAAATGTAAAATAGTGTTGTTATTGTTGGGAAAACAGAAATTAGAAAAGGTTGCAGTGCAAGTGACTCTTCTAAATACAGGATTTAAAAAAATGGATAAATGAAAGTATAATTACTGTGAGCAAAAAAAATGAAACCTGACCATAAAGTGGATGGGACAAACCAAAATGAAAGCCAGAAAAGAAATACTGTGTTTAAGGTTTCAAATATTGCTCACAGCAGAAGCAGAATAGTCAAAGTTTCTTCTCAGGCAAATACATCGAAAGCTAAGTTACACACTTTAAAAAGTTCTCCAGGATCATGCAAAAGCTCAGGAAGTATTGAAAATTACCAAAGAAAAGGCACAAAAGAAGCAAAATAAAACCTCTACATCCAAAAAATGCGCATTCAAAAGTTCGTTTTACATGTCATCACGATTCTAGCTCAGGTTCCCTTCCACCCTAGTTTTATTTAAAACCACAAAAGCACAGGAATGAAGAAAATGACCCTACTCTAAAGACAGGACTTGAGATAATGTGGAGTGGCAAGGTGGTGCCCAAGCTCCAGTCTTGTTGAACCTTTATCTGCTTAGCAGATGAGGTTCCTTCAGAAAATTTAGAGTCTCTCAAAAAGCTTGACGAGGCCAGCAGTGAGGTTCAGGACACAAATTAAGTACTTGTGCCTGGTGAGCAGAATGAACCACAGAGACTGGGCAAAAAGGGCAGCAAAAGCAATATCTATGTTTACATGTCCCTAAGTCAAAAGAAGTCTGACTTTTCCAGTGCTTTGGTATGTAGCATTGATAGCACAGATGATTTGAAACCCTCCAACTGAGTGCAGTTCTTCTGAAAGCTTTGATTTTCCTCTATGCTGTATGCATGAAACTTCCACTTTTTCACGTCTTCCTCCTCGAAGAAAGAGAAAAAATTCACTAACTCCTTGAAAATGAGTCTTTTCCAAAAACATCTCTAGTCACACCACATGGCAGGACCCTATTTGTAGTGGACATTGTTTAGCACAAGATATATGGCTCTCTTGGTGGCCAGCCTGTACTACAACTGTGAGCTGGAAAGATGACGGCCTTTTAGTTCTAGGGGATGCTCATATTTCATGGTTTGGGTCTCCAACAACATCTTTCCTTGCTCTTTTGCAACAGTCTCCCTTTTTAGGAAAAAAAAAAAAACTTCCAGTCATGCTTTAATAAAAAGAGAAAAGGCCTGTATCATGAGGTTATTGCAGAGGCAGCTAGGGCTGCCAAGCAGCTGACCCTTGAGGTACAGGCTCTATTGACACAATATGAAACGTGCAAATGGATAGTCAGGTAGGCAAGAAACATTGGAAGGCACCACAGATTTTCTAGCCTAGTTAGCAGTAACTTCAATAAATAGTTTGGCCAAACTGGAGAGAAAAATTACACTCATTTGGCTACTTTTTTATACTTACCTTATTGCCATTTTTAGATTGAGAACTAAACTGAACAAGCAATCAAGTTTTGTCTTAAGGAAGTGACATTTTAGCAGTATTTTTCAGTTTTAAAGTCTAGAACCATCCCAAGGTGTAGGAACCATAGCTTCAACTGAAAATGAATTTTTGCAAGGACTGTTAATTGCCATTTGTACTTAATATTGTATAATTACATATATATATATATATATATATATACACACACACACCCACATGTACATATATGTGTATATACATACACACATGTATATATATTCATATATGTGTGCATATATGTATTTTATATATATATATTATGGCCTGTCACTATGTGACACAGGTTGAGATTACAGTAAGGGCTGGTGAGCTGGGGGAAATAGTGTGAATATAATTTAATGACTACTTGTTTTTTAACTAATGAACAATTAGCCTTCTTACGTGCATAATGGCACACAATGTTGATACTTAGCTTTTTGACAAACTGAGATGCTTCCTATTCAGTTGTAGAGTGAAGAAATAGCCCAGTATTTGGAATTAAGGCTGGATAGGTTTGAATCATCACTCTCTCCTTCATCCAATGAGAATTTAACAAAAACTTTAAAACTTCTGATTTGGGAGTTTAGATAGATTAGTCTTTGGATATGTAAATAGTTGATTGCTAAATTTGGTCAGATATCTCCTGACTGGGTGTTTCTAAAATCTTAGGATTCGTCTTGGTCAATTTTATTTTGTGAATTAATTGTCATATGTATAATTTTTGCATTTTGGGTTTACCTAATTTGATAATTAAAAAAATAATTCTGTTTAAGGTATTTGATTGTAGGTCAGGAAATGAGAAAACATAATTGTGTAATGCTCTAAAATGTAAAAAAAAAAGCTGTGAATAAAGTAGACTAAAAAAACACTAAAGTAAAATAAGCAAAATATAATTAACATTTTATCAAATTAATTTTAATATTTTCATAATTAAATATGTCTGATAAATAATTTTGTGTAGATTGTCTAGAAAGCACTTGCATTTTTTTTCTAATGGAATGGAGAGCAGCAATAAAATTAGTCATGAGTATTATAAATTCTACAAATGGTAAAATAATAATTTATAAGACATTATTTCAGCTATAAATAACTCAAATTCGAGTAAGGGTGTCAGATATGATAACAATAATGGGAATAGATTCAAAGCACAAAGTGAAAAAGAAAAAAAGAAATGGTCATATTGACTGGGAGACAGAAATGAACAGCCAGAAAACTCTTTTCTGTGAAAATATGCTTAAATTATGTCCTAAAATATGAGAAGGACTTTGTCAAAAGGAAAGAAGATAAAAGAACATAAAAAACAGCACATACAGAAGAATAAAAGCATGTAAAAACATAAAAAATATATAGTTCACGATAGCATAAATATTGTCTGGTGTTAGTGGTACACCAGAACTGGGAAAATCCAGTCTTCCAAGGAGAATCCAGTCAGCATGTGCACACTGAATTCTTTCCATTTCGTGGGCAAGTCATTATTTCTTCTGTGAGTACTGTGTTTCCACTTCTATTTTTTACTGAGCTAACATTATGTATAATGTTTCTTTTAAACACCACTTCACTAGGAAAAATTACTCTGACCTTTGATTATTTGAGAAAATAGGTACTATGGTAACCTGTACTTTGAAGATTGTAATTCATACTCTTTGTGATTATTTATTGCTCATCTCACTTGCTAGTCTTAATATACCAAGGATAGGAACTGTGTCTTCTTTTTCAACAAGACATTCACCAGCCCCTGACAAATGGTAGGTACTCAATTTTTTGTTATTGTAGAATTGTAGTAAATGTTGTTGATAATGCTATTATTGTTGCAGAAGTAAACAAAGGCTACATGAAGAAGGACATTATAATCCATGGTAAAAAATTTGAACTTCATATAGAAGATATATAATGACATTAAATGGTTTTAAAAATAAGAGTATCAAGATGTTTTGTGTATTACCTATATTACCTTGGTGGTAATATTGAGGATGACTGCAGACAAGGGTGGACATAGAAATAAAGGTAAGAGTAAGTGCAGCAAAAATTTTTAAATATTTTAAAAATCTACTAAAAGTATAAGAGCCTAATTAAAAAAACAGTACAGGTGCAAAGATAAAAATCTATTATTCTCATCTTTATTGAAATACAATTCAATGAGTTTTTTTCAATTATAGTGGCATATAATAATATACCAGTTTCAGTTGTATAGCATAGTGACCATATATCCACATAACTCACAAAGTGATCACCCCATTAAATCTACTATCCTTCTTCCATCTTACATATTTATTACAACATTATTAACCATCTTCCCCATGCTACACTCTACATCTCCAGGTCTATTCTGCAACTTTCCATTTGTACCTCTTAATCCCTTTGCCTTTTTCTTGTCCCCCCAAGCCCCTTCCCACCTAGTATCCCTCTACATATTCTCTGTATCTGAGTTTATTACCATTTGTTGTTGTTGTTGTTGTTTTTGATTTTGTTCTTTAGATTCTGCATGTAAGTGAAATTATGTGATATTTATCTGAACCAATTGATTTAGCACAATACACTCGAGGTCCATCAAGACAATATCTTTTTCCATCCCTTTCCTTTTAGACTGTGTGTGTCTTTTAATCTGAAGTGAGTCTCTTATAGGCAGCATTAGTAGGGGTCTTGTTTTCTTATCCATTCAGCCACTCTATCTTTTGCTTGGAGCACTTAATTCTTTTCTATTTGAGGTACTTGTTGATAGGAATGTAGTTATTACCATTCTTTATTTCTGTTTTTGATACATGTTTTTCTTCTTAAAGAAATTACTCCACCATTTCCTGTAATACTGGCTTGGTGGTGATATATTCCTTTAGCTTATTTTAGTCTGGGAAGCTCTTTATCTGTCCTTCAACTCTAAATGATAGCTTTTATGGATAAAGTAATCTTGATTGTAGATTCTGGGTTTTCATCATGTTGAATATTTTGTGCCAAGCCCTTCTGTCCTGCATAGTTTCTTTTGAAAAATTAGCTGCCATTCTCATGGGTGCTCCCTTGTAGGTAACTAACTGCTTTTCTCTTGCTGCTTTTAGGATTCTCTCTTTATATTTAACCTTCAGCATTTTAATTATGATGTGTCTTGGTATGGGCCTCCGTGGGTTCTTCTTTCTTGGGACTCTTTGAACTTCCTGGGGATCAATGTCTATTTCCTTCACCAGGCTAGGGAAGTTTTTCATCATTATTTCTTCATATAGCTCTTCAACGTCTTGTTTTATTTCCGGTTTCCCTATGGCATCGATATTTTTACATTTAATAGTGTCCCATAGGCTCCATAAATTATTATTATAGTCTTGGCTTCTTTTTTCTTGCCATTCTGATTGAGTGTCCTTGGCTTTCCCATCTTCTACATAAGTCATTTGATCCTCTCCTTTATGCACTTTATTTATTACATTTAATATACTTCTCACTCAGATAACATGTTCTTCATTTCAGATTGGTTCCCTTTTATAATTTCCTTTTCCCTTTTTATGTCTTTTATCTCTTTGTTGAAGTTCTTATTGAATTCATCTACACTTCCCATAAGTTCATTGAGCATTTTTATAACTAGTGTTTTGAACTCCACATGTTAGATTGCTTGACTCCATTATATATGGATCTCAATTCTGTTTTTTCATATGGTTCCTGCTTCTTTGTCTTCCCATTTTGGCTGCCATTCTGTATCTGTTTCTATATACTAAGCAAAGCTCTTAAGCTTCCCAGTCTTATTAGTGCGGCTTTGTGTGGTAGGTGTCCAGTGGCACAGTCCTGAGAGGGTTTCAGCTGCAGGCCAAAGTTAGCCCAAGCCTCTACCCCTCCAGAGCCACCTGTTAGGTTCAGCAAGCAATCTACCAATGCTGTGCTTATAGTTGCCTCGAAAGGCCACACCAAAAATCGAGGCCAACTTCCATCAGTGTGAGTCTAGGTGCTGCTCAGCAAGGGGCACCTGACTAAGTAAAGACACACCTGAATGTGGCTTGGGTGAGGCTGTAAGTTGGAGAAGGCAGAGTTTCAGGAAATTCTCTGGGTGGAGTGACCTCTGTTATCCAGTTTGATGACATCTCTGCTATGGTGGCACTGTGTCTGCACACTGGAAGTGGGGAGAACTCAACAGAGGAACAATGGATACCACTGGCACTTCTGTACAGAGTAAGCCCTCACTCCAACAACTCAGTGACCCTGGTAAGTTCTTGGTGCCCCCTGCATAGCCAGGCAGGTACTGGTGCTCAGAGTGAGCAAGTCCGTCACCATGATAGACAGCTCGTGGACATGTCCCCTTTAAGAGGCATGTGCAGCTGCTGGCTGCCGCTGCCACTGCTGCAGCCCTTGTCTCACTCAGCTGCTCAGTACCAAGTAGCCTCGCATCCAGGCCCTTTTCTACCTTCTGCTGTTGCAGGGTGATTTCTTAGATTTTTCTCTATTTGTATGGCTTGTTCATCTAGATCCTAGGTGATTTTCCTTGCTGTTTGCTCCTTGTTCCTGTCACAACTTTGATTTGGTTGCCAGAGAAATGAACAGAGCCTCTATCTATGCCATTTTTTTCTCCCCCTCAAAGATAAAAATCTTAATGAGCAAAAAAATTCTACTTCCATTGAAAATAAAGAAAAAAGAAGTGTATTTATGGCCTTACATAAAACAACAGAAAAACAGGAAAAATATGTGAAATAGTGATATTCAAGACACTGGACATCAGCCAACAAAGGATAGTGATCCATGAGAGATGAGAAACTAACAAGTTGATTTCCATGACTGCTCTAGTTTACTGCCTTAGGTTTCCAGAACATGGAACAGGCAACCCAGATAGTCATCAAAGGAGTCCTTGAATTGGGAAGAAGAAGCTAGGAATCTAGGAGATGAAAGTGGCTAGAGTTTCCCGAAATGAGTCCCATAGAGGAGAAAGCTGAGGGGGTGGGTGAAAGAGAGAGAGGAGGTGAGGAGAGGAGAGGAGAGGACCTTAACATAAGACCTGAAATGATAAAATGCGTAGAAGAAAACATAGAAAAGAAACTCAAGAACCTTGAACTTAAAAAGGGTTTTATAAATTTGACCTCAAAAGCAAGGGAAGTAAAAGCAAAAATAAATGAATGGGACTACATCAAACTAAATAGCTTCTGCTCAGCAAAATAAATTGTCAACAAGACAGAAAAACAACCATCCAAATGGGAAACTGTATTTGTATGCAATGCCTCCGATAAGGGTCTAATATCCAAAATATACAAAGAACTCATATGACTCAATAACAACAACAACAAAAACCCTAAACAATTCAATCAAAAAATGGGCAGAGGATCTGAACAGACACTTCTCCCTAGAGAACATACAAATGGCCAACAAATATATGAAAAGATGCTCAACATCGCTAGTTATTAAGGAAATGCAAATCAAAACCACAATGAGAAACCATCTCATACCTGTTAGAATGGCTATAATCAACAGGGAAATTAATAACAAATGCTGGACAGAATGTGGAGAAAAAAGAAACCTCATACACTGCTGGTGGGACTGCAAATTGGTACAGCCTCTATGAAAAACACTAGGGAGGTTTCTCAAAAAACTAAGAATTGATCTACCATAATGACCTTCTACTGGGTATTTACTCCAAAGACTTGAAAACCCATATCCGAAAAGTTATTTGCACACTGATGTTCATAGCAGCATTATTCACAGTGGCCAAGACATGGAAGCAACCAAAATGTCCTATGATAGATGATTGGCTAAAGAAGCTGTGGTACATATACACAATGGAATATTACTCAGCCATAAGAAGAGATGAAATACTGCCATTTGCAATGACATGGATGGAGTTTGAGATAATCATGCTAAGGGAAATAAGCCAGAGAGAAAAAGTTGAAAATAACATGATATCACTTACATGTGGGATATAAATCTAAAAGCAACAAATGAACAGGACAAACAAACAGAAACTCAGGAACATGAACAATGAACTAGTGGTTACCAGAGGAGAGGGGGCGAGGAGGAGGGGAGAGGTAGACAGAGTAAAGAATGTCAAATATAGGGGAGTAGGAGTAGGGCGAAGTGGGTAAAGTGGATCAAATATACAGTAGCTGAAGGAAACTGACTTTAGGTTGGTTATCACACAATAGAATATATAGATGAGAAATTGTAATATACAGCTGAAATTTATAAAATTGTATTAACCTATATTACTCCAATAAACAATAAAAAAGGAAAAATATATTAGTTATTATTCACTAAAAGTAAAATTTAAAACCCAGCAAGGTTCAATTTAGAATGTCTAGAATTAAATAAAATATTATCTAATAGCAGATTATACATTGCAAGAAAAAAATATTAGTGGCTTTAAAAACAGCAAAAGAAACTACCCAAAATGAAACACACAGAGAGAAAAAAAACTAAAAATGCAAAGAACATGAGTGAAATGTGAGACAACTTCACATTCCACATTATATATGTGTAATTATATTTCCCAAAACATTTGATAAAACAATGGCTCAAAATTTTCCAAACTTGGTGAAAATTATAATCCCACAGGTCAATAAACCTTAAGCACAAGAAATGTGATAACACTAAAACAAGCAACATCATAATAAATTATTCCAATCCAGTGATAAAGAGAATTTTAAAAGTAGCCAGGGGGAAAAAGACACATGTACAGAGGAACAAAGACAGGATAAAAACAGATAACAACAGATTTCTTGTCAGAAACAATGCAAAGAAGAATCTATGGGAGCATCATTATTAGTTTCTGAAAGAAAAAGTTACTTCCAACATAAATTTCTTTAACCAGAAAAATTTCTTTCAAAAACTAAGAAAAAATAAAGACATCTCCCACCATTAAAGATAAAATAATTCATTATCAGTAGACCCACACCACAAGAAATGTTAAAGAAGGTCCTTCAGGAAAAACAAAAATTATATTCAATGGACATATGCTTCCAAGCAAGGAAGGAAGAGCAACAGAAATGGTGACTACATAAGTAAAAGTATGATTCCTGTGTATATGAATAATAAAAAAATTATCTGTTGTTTAAACAAGAATGATAGCGATGTAGTATGGAGTTTATAACATCTGTAAAAGGAGAATATATAAAAATAATAACACAAAGGGTAAGAAGACAAATGAAAGAATATTATTGTAAAGTTTATGTACTATATGTTAAGTGGTAAAACATCTTTTGAAGGTAGATGATGATGAGCTAAATTTGTATACTATAAATCTAAAGCAGCCACTAAAATAACATAACAAGGAGTTTTAGCTAACAAGCCAAATCATAAAAATAGATAAAACAGAATCATAATATATATAAAGTAGATAAAGCAGAATCATAAAATATATTCAATTAATCCAAAAAAAAGTTAAAAAAAAGAGTGGAATAAAGGACAAAAAGGTAGATGAGACAAATAGAAAACAAAGAACAAGATAATGGATTTGGACCCGATTATGTCTACAATCACCTTAAATATAAATAGTCTACACACACCCAATTAAAGGCAGAAATTGGCAGACTGGATTAAAAAGCAAAATTCAACTATATGATGCCTAAATAATATAAAAACCAAAAAAAAAAAAACTACTAAAAGTGAAATGATGGGGAAAAAATGCTGTGCTAAGAACCATTAAAAGAAAGCCATAGTGACTGTATTAAAATCAGCAAAAGTGGATTTCAGAGCAAAAATATATTACCAGGGATAAAGAAAATCATTGTATAAAGTCAAATGGGTTCATTTGAACACCATCATCAATCAACTTAACCTGATCAAAATTTATAGAACATTTTATCCATAACAACTGAAAATACATTCTTTTCAAGAGCATACAGAATGTTTTCTAAAGTAGATAATATTTTTGGACATATAAAAATTATCAACAAATTTAATATCTTCTCTAATACAAAATATCTTCTCTAATTACAATGGAATGAAATTAGTATTCAATAATAGAAATATCTCTAGAAAATCTTAAATATTTGGAAAATAATTAGCTTACTTTTAATAATCCAATAGTGAAATAAATAAATCAAAAAGGAAATTAGGAAATATTTAGGAATGAATGGAAATAAAATACAACACATTAAAATTTGTGGATTGTCATTAAAATAGTACTTAAGGAGAAACTTATATTATCACTAAGCAGGGTTTATCCCAGGAATATAAGGTTAGTTTAACATTCAAAAATCAATTAACAAATTTATTGTATTAAGACACTTAAACAGAAAAAATAATTCAATTAACTTGATGTAAAAAAGGCTTTCACAAAATGTAACATCAATTCCCACTAAAAACTCTCAGCAAACTAGGTATGTAAAGGACACGTATTAAAAACCCAAAGCTAAAATCATACTTCATGTATGATTAAGTTAAAGACTGAATGTTTTCCCCCTAAGGCCAAGAGCAAGAAAGAAAAAAATAAAGAGCAAGACAAAAATTTTCACTTTCATCATTTCTATTCGACATTATACTGGAGATATTATCCAGTGTAATCAGGCAAGAAAAATAAATCAAAGGACCCATATTGAAAAGAAAGAATAAAACAGTCTTTAACTGCAGATGACATGATTGTCTGTATAGAATATCTGATGGAATATACAAAAACGACTAGAACTAATAATTGAGTTTAGTAAGTTTGCAGGAGACAATACCAACAAACAAATATTAAGCAACAAAAAATTAGAAATTAAATTGAAAAAATAAATTTTGTTTCTAATAGTACACAACTTATACAAAATACTTATGGATAAATCTGACCAAAATGTGAAAGTTCTATATACTTTAAACTATACAATAATGCTGAGCAAAATGAAAGAAGACAAAAATTGGAGAGATATATTGTGTTCTTGGGTTAGAAGACATTATTGTTAATATGTCAGTGCCCCCCAAATTGATTTATAAATTTAATGAAACTGAAATCAATATCTCAGTAGGCATTTTTGATAAAAATTGGTAAATTGATTTTAAAATTTATTTGGAAATGTAAAGGGTATAGAATAACCAAAACAAAATTGAAACAACGAATGAGTTGGAATAGTAACACTAGTTTATTTCAAGATTTTTGATAACTCTACCATAATGAAGGCAGTGTTGTAGTAGCATAATCAAAACATATATGAACAACTAATTTTTGACAAAGGATACAATATTTTAAGTAAATGGCACTGGAACAATTTGTTATTCATATGCAGTAAGGTGAATTTCAATTTTTACATCATATGCAAAAATTACTTAAAATGAATGACAGAGATAAATCTAAAAACTAAAACTATAAAACTTTTAATAGAAAACAAGGAAGAAAAATATTTGTGATCCTGAGTTAGGCAATGATTTCCTAGATACAATACCAAAAGCATCAGTCATAAAACAACAATTTGATAAATTGGACATAATCAAAACTTAAAACTTTTGTTCTTCAAATTTCACAAAGGAATGAAAACCTGGCCACAAACTGGGAGAAAATACTTGCCATTCATGTATCTGATAAAGGGTTTATATTCAAAATGTATAAAGAATTCTCAAAACTCAATAACAAGAAAGCAATCAACCTTATTCTAAACAAAAACAAGAAATATATATAGACACTTCACCAAAGAATGTACAGGATTGCAAATAAGTACTCAGAAAGATTTTCAAAATCATTTGTTCATAAGGAAATATGAATTAAATCCATAATGATATACAGCTAGAGACCTATTAGAACGCATAAATTACAAAGACTGACTACACTGTATGTTGTGGAGAATGCTGAAGAAACAACTCTCAGCATTGGAACTTCCAGCAGTCTAAATGAAGGTTTAAATGATGTAACCACTTTCAAAATCAATTTGGCAGATTTTTAAAAAACAGTAAACAAACTCTTCAGTTTTCAATTAAGAGAATTGATAACAAATGTCCATTGAATGTACATGAGCATTTGTGTGTTTTATTTGTAATAGATAAAAAATGGAAACAAGCTA
Source organism: Macroglossus sobrinus (assembly GCA_004027375.1). Taxonomy (NCBI): domain Eukaryota; kingdom Metazoa; phylum Chordata; class Mammalia; order Chiroptera; family Pteropodidae; genus Macroglossus; species Macroglossus sobrinus. The sequence continues at coordinate 5,705 of PVKZ01004616.1, read as the reverse complement.
GATGCCTTCTAACTGGTGAATGGGTAAACAAGCAGTGGAATACTACTCAGTATTAAATGAAAAAAAAAATTGCTGACACATGCTACAATAGGAATGAGTCATACTTTGTGACTGGAAGCAGTAGCTGCTTAGGAATAGATTGGGAGGGGTGGACACAGGGATTACAATGGGGATAATTATGATAAAACTTTTCGGGGCAATTGGTTTATTCATTGTCTTGATTGTGTCAATGGTTTCACAAGTATACACATATATCAAAACTAAAAAATTGAACATTTTAAGTATATACAGCATAGTGTATACCAAATATACCTCAATAAAGCATTTTAAACATTATAGTGAGCAAGTATTGGTGGTGAATGAAGGAAAGAAAGAAGTCTAGCATAAATCCCATATTTCAGGTTTACAATACATGGTAATGGACAAACCCTCTGATGAAAGCCAGATTTGGGAGAAATTGAAGATGTGAAAAATTTGAGTGGACATGGAAGTTAGAAGATAATCTGGTAGAAAATCTTACTTTTTTTCATTGGTCTGAGCATGACAAATAGAAGAAGGGAGAGGAATAGAGAAGGAGGATGGTGCCAGATTTTGAAACTCATGTTGAATTTTGGAACAGAATTTGGGCTTGTGAATAAAGTCATTGTGCTCATGTTCCCATTGTATTCCTTCTCTAAAAGAATTCATTAGCTTTGTCAGAATCACCTAGCATTTTTAAAATAAAATAAGTTTATTTCTATGTTTAAAATCTTTACTTATAAATTTCAGGTTTATAGTATTATTATTAAATCATGGAATGAACCCATGCCTTTTTCTTACTCAGTCTTTCATTAATCAACCATAAAGTATATCTGTGACCTATTCTTAATTTGCCTAAGATATGGTCTCTGTAATAGTGAGCAAGCTCAAGTTCAATTTTCCCCCTTTTAAGGCTCTACCAATCACTGAATAAACAGTCTTATCAATTGTCTAGTTGTCTGTTGCAGTTCGTGGAGAATGGCCATCTAGACCAAACTATCCTTTGTGATAGAGTGCCAGGACTCCCTTAATCCAAATTCTTCAACTGTTATTTTTCAGCCTTTCTGGAAAGTTCTTCCATCCTCATATCTGATATTTTTTCCTCTCAAATCCCTAGAGTGCAAAGTCTTCTGACTCTTTGGCTTTAATTAACTCAACATTATTCTTTTTCTCAGATTATTTCCCCTTAATATTCTAACATTTTGAGTATAAGTTTCAGTTACACCTTTGCAAACTCATCATTTACACTGAACATATAAAGTGTGGATGTTAGCATAATATAGTTGATTCTGGTTGTGTCCAATAGTTTGTTGCGGGCTGTTTATTGACTAACAGTTTACTTTGATTTCACCATACTTTGATTTCGTTGCCCAGTTCTTGTAATTGGACTTCTCCTTTGTTCATGCCTTGTGACAGTCTTTGTCATGTACCAGTTTCATTAATTTGTTCCAGACAATCTACTTATGCTTCACTTACATCCAGATTATCTTCCCAAATTAATGAGTGCTTCAAGACTGGGGGTCCTGCTTTCCAATAAATATTTATGAGACAGAAGCAATATATTGTCTTCGTACAGTTTTACTATAAGCTAGAGACTTGATATCTTTCTCTTTACTCCAACAATTACTATGGCTAAGTAACCCAATGTCACAATTATATGGTTTAGGACTGGTCTCATTTACTCTGTTATGAGTGTAAATTGTTTTTCTACATCATGTAATATTATAAATTTCCCTACACATTTACGATCCCTCTGAAAATTATCATTTGTTTGCCTTTCATTTGTTCTTAAACTAGTCAAATACAACCACACTCTGTGTACACAGTGGCTATCCAATACATGTTATGAATAATGACACATTTCTTTGTCATTGTTCACAATCTCTTTTTGCTCTTTCTCCACATCTCCAGCAATATAAATGATTTGCTCTAAATCTGAACTCTGATTTTATCTCTGGTAGCTTAGAGTTCATTTAGTACTTGACATCCTCAGTATTTAATATTTGAATTTCTCAATGTTCTTAGCTTAGACTTATAACTCCAGCTTTTCTCTTTTTAAGAGTTCTTATGAAAAAGAAGTTTATATTTACTATTTTCTTTTTTTCTCATCCAACTGAACACAATACAATATAGTTTCTACTTTTTTAAATGTTTATATTTAAATATATTTAAATGTTTGCTCATGTCAAGTACTCTTAGTCTCTTGGAATACATTATGAATTAATTTAGTCAAGGTTTCTAATCTCTTTGAACATGTAATCTAGGAGGAATGATAGACATAAATGTAAACTAATATAGAACTTTATATAATACAAAGGAAAAGAACACAGCAAGTGGACTTAACCTCCTGTAACCAATTCTGGAGAATTTATATGACATCCAGGAGGAACTGTCCTTTAAATTGAGCACTGAAGAATAAGTTAGAAAGCTACAATGGGAGAGAAGAAGATTGCCCAGGCAGAAGGGAATGCATGTTTGCACTCTACAAGGTAAGAAATAGACTGGTGCACTGAAAAAGCAACAAATCCAGTATGGTTGCAACACAGAAATTGCGGATGAGATCGTCATTTGTTGGATTCAGAGGCAGGGCAGAGATAGATGTCACAGAACACTGAAATCTGTATTAAGAATTTTTCTTTAAAGTCATTAAGAAGATTCTGTGTGGTAACAAAAAGGGTAGTAATATGATCAAATTTCTGGTTTTTTAAAAATTAAATTTATGAGGTGACATTGGTTAATAAAATTATGTAGGATTCAACTGTACAATTCAATAATATGTCATATATTTATTGCATTGTGTGTTCACTACCTAAAGTTAAATTTCCTTCTGTCACCATATATTTGACCCCTTTATGCTTATCTATCCCTCACCCATTTTCCCTCTGGTTACTGCTAAACTGTTGTCTATGTCTATGAGTTTCTGTCTTGTTCATTTGTTGCTTTCAGTTTTATATCTCACATAGGTGAAATCATATTGTTCTCAACATTTTCTGTCTGATATTTTGATTAGTAACATTTTTTCGTAAAAATTTCTGTTTTTAACTGTTACTCTGAATACTTTACAAAAAGATCTTGCAAAAGGGCAAAAATAGATGTAAGAATGATAGATAGGAGGCTCTTATAGTGTTTACTAGGAAATGACACATGGTATGAATGATGGACTGTAATGGTGGGTTCATCAGTGTTTATTCATAGAAATAAATGATGCAGTAGCTCAATAAATAAATAAATAAATAAATAAATAAATAAATAAAGTTTATACATGTATTAGTAATGACAATATGCTGTAGCCCAAGAATTGTTATTAACTCAATTATACCTATTTGAGATCCAAGAATAAAAGATGAAGAAAACAAGTAGAAATGGACAAAATAAATGTTGGTAGTCTAAAAGATAAACTTTGATGATTGATGATGAGGGGTGAGAGAATTCTAGATTATGGATTGAACAACTGATAATGTTATCATTGACTGTGGCAAGGAATACTGGAGCAAGGGCAGATTTGTAATGAAAGACAGTGAGTTAAAATTGGGCATGTGATGTGTGAAGTCTCTGAGACATGTAAGAGGAGGCAATGTGAAAACAATACACAGAAATTTGGAATCATGAAGGAGAAATTTGGACTGAAGATGTAAGTTTGGGAGTATAAAAATGGCAGCTGAAGACCAAGAACTCAAAGAGATCACTTAACAGAAGAACATGGGTGATGATGAACATTCAAGAAACTCCAAAATGAAATGATTAGGTAGAGAAAAAAAGTTTTCAAAAGAGACAGAGATGGAATGCTCACATATATATGAGAAAATCCTGGAGAGTGGGGCTCTATACTCATGAAGAAAATATTAGAAACAAAAATAGAAACCAATCCATGTGTCTAATTATAGTGACATATCAAATTAGGACTGAAAAAAGTTTTTAGATTTTGTATGTAGAGGTCAATAATTAATTTGGTAAGAGGAGTTTCAGTGATGTGATTTTTATTTTTTTCTATGAAATATGAATAAATGACATAGCACAGAAGGTGGTAAAGTGAGCTGAATGACAGAACTGAGAGCCCTGGTGAGGACTGAGACAATTCTTTAAAATGTTTCTTATCTGCTCTGTTGTGTCATTTTTTTCCCCAGCAGTGATTGCAGCCATGGGAGATAAACTGACGAGAAATAGGAGCAGAGCAAAATCCAACTATAATGTCTCTCTGGGTCACCTACTCAGAACTTCCCCATCATTTGTAATAATTCATCATTTTTACTAATTCTGGAAGCAATTACACTGCAATTCTACCAAGAGAGGGCTACTTCCCATATTTTCTATCTCACTTTTTTTTAAAAAAACAGATCTCAGTGTAAATGACTTCTAGTTCCTGTGAAAACATTCTAAAGAAATGCTAGAGATGGCAAGTTCTTCCTTTACTCTTTACTGGCCACTGCAATGTCCAGGAACAGATACAGTAAAAGTTTGACTGAAAGGCAAGTCAAGAGTTAGTGATTTCTGAAGGTGAAACAATACATGCCTTGAAGAAATATTAAAAAGTTCAACTTGTGTCATTTTAGAAATTAAGGACAAGGAAGGTAATTTTAACTTATCATCAGACAAATGAATAGAGAGAAACAGCAACCTAGAACAGAAGAAAGCCTCTACGTAGTTGTGTTGATTTCAGTCCTGTATTGTCATAGCAAATGCGTATACAGCTCCAATGGCACTTTCCAGAAACAGGAAAGGATTTATGGATTTAACCGTTTTGTGAGAAGTGAATGGAATCGTCATAAACATGAGCTTGAATTCTGGACCTGACTGCCTGGACTCATAAAAGGAGGAAGGAGAAGCATTAGTCCTGCCCTTCTGCTACAGTACTTGGAAGATCAATTTACTTGATCAATTTACCTAAAAAAAAAAAAAGAAAAAATTACCCTTTTAAATTTACATGCATATTTGAGGCTTATAGTTAGCTCCACAACACTTTGAAGCTTAGTTCTCAGTATGTGAGAACATTACATTTTAGAATCTTGTCCCTGTTTACCTTTATTTTTAATTTAGAAAAACAGTTCCACAAAATTTGCTTTTTCTCTTATGTGAACCCCTTTCGAAAGCTGTCAAATCAAATGTGACTTTTTACCTTTGTACATAATTTCATGAACTAAATAAAAATATGCTTACTGAATAAATGAATAAAAATATATTTTAGCTTCAAAGTGTTTTGTTTAAAGGATTTTTTATACAATCTCTCATTTGAGTCTTGATCTAAGATAATGTCTGAGTGTGCCATGAAAAAAATTTTTATTTAATGGATCTTAGTTCAGTCATTCTTTTACTTAGTTAATGTAACTTAATGCATGACAGAAACTATGATAAATGAAAGAAATTGTTGTGACCGGAATAACCAGATTCAACCTGAGTGCTCTGATATTAGAGGCAGTTTATTAGCCGGCGGCTGTGCTTCCAAAGGAGCAGCCCCGAAACATAAAGATACAAGGGTTTTAAGCCCAAAATCTCATTCTGTCTAAATCACAAAGGTTTAATATTTCTTCTATTCTCTACCTGTCAACCTAAAGGTGGGTTGTGCAAGCGGGGATACAGAAGCAGAAAGCGTACTGTTAAAATGTTAGGTTCCCATGGGTAACTGTTAGGTTCCCATGGGCAACTGTTAGGTTTCCAGGAGTAATAGTCAAACAATAACTTTTCAAGCAAGC